>JAJOOR010007016.1:0-69153 GCA_036250505.1 Solanum acaule | reverse complement strand
TATATATATATATATATATATATATATGATATATGATATGATATGATATATGATTTTAAGCTCATTTTAAAATTTTACTTTTTTTGAATATTGACAAAATTTTGTTGATACAATATACAGATGTGTATAGTTAGATATTAGAAGTACATGAAATATACAATAGCAATATTTTTTTTCCTCACTTCTTTACCATTTACCTCTTTATTTCACAGATATGTGTGTGCTGTAGTTCATTTGAGTCAAAGAGGATGGGAGAGGAAAAAGGTAGAGAACACTGAACTGAAGAAAGATTTTTTTATTTTCTCTAATCTAAAAATTTGATTCAAATCTATTTTTCGTTGATTGATCTTTTGAGACGTTTTATTTTGCATACTTATCTCAAAAATGAGTACGTTTAGAAAATGGAGCATCTGTTATTGTAATTTTTTTACTATAAAGCTTATTTTTGTTGTTTTTAATTTTGCAGCATGAAGAGATTGAGAGATGACTCTCCATTTGGGTTTTCCCACAGAGATTCGTCAGATCTTTGTCTTGTGTTCATTTTTTTTCGGATCTAGTTTGTATGTAGATAACTTGTTTAGGTGAATTGTTGATAAATCAGTTATTTTTAAGTCTTATGATGTATAGTATGTGTGTGTTAGTAATCAAGAATTTTTAGATGCCATTCTTTTTATAACTTAACAACTTAGAGTATTTAAAATCAATTTTTTGTCTTCTACTAAACTTTATCACACACAACTGAAGAAAAAGATTGGGTCTTTACCTATGTTGTGTTGTTAGAGTTGATCTAGATTGATTTTAGTTTTTGGATAATTCTTTGTTATTTTAATGGCTCCAGCATATCAAGAGCACCACTATTTATTTGGTTGTATTATATCAAAGGATTTGTCGATTTTGAATGAACTTTTAAAATCTTTTCATCCAAAGATAAATATTGATATCAAGTGGATGATAGTATAACATTACTCCATATTAATAAATTGGACAAATAAATTTTGCTGCCAACTTTTAGCTATGGTTCTATGTGTCAAAGTCAATCATAAGATTCTTAAGGTGGTATGAGTAATATAAGTGGTGATAGTGTTGTTGATAGAGCTGGTGCTAGAAAGAAAAAAATGACAATTGATGAGGCATTCTCTTACTTTAACCAAGTTAAGGACACGTTTCTAAATCAAAGTGAGAAGTATATCAAGTTCCTTGTCATGATGATGGACTTTAAGAGCAAAAGGTTTCCTACTACAATTTGCCTTGTATATAGATATAATGTAACACTCCGCTACTAGAAAGACTTAGAATTAGTAAGAAACCGTTTTTGGAAATAATCAAATTTGGAAAGTTTGACAAAGTTAAGCTAAGTATGAACTTTGGTTCAAATTGAAACGACCATAACTCCTATCTCGGGATGATTTACGTGTGCTACAAGACACCTTAGGAAAGATCGTTGAATTATCTTTCCAACGCCACCGAGTTTGATTAGTTGGGAGTTCGTATGAGGGATATATTTGCCCCTATGAAGTTGGGCTGTCTCAATAAGGAAAGTTCACCGGATTTTAAAGGGGTATTTTAGTGTTTTCATTACACAATTAATTAAATCTGTTTTTAGTAAATTATTTGGAGTCTAAACTGAGTTAGTTCAGTTTATGCACTCAAAGATTTCACGCTAGGGTTTTTAGAGGAAGAACTCCAGAGGAGAAAACTCAAGTGTTCTTGGAGATTTCTTGCGGAATCTAAGTCATTTCGCCAAGGGTTGATCCCAAAAGAGGTATGTGAGACTTTCATAACATTGGGTTCGTTCACCCACATGCCAAACATGTTTATTTCAGCGTGAAGTCATCCTAAAAAGATTGGAAGTTTGAATTTTCTCTATGTGTGTTCTTGAATTGCTTTCGTTCTTGAATTTGGGTTGAGATTGAGAAGTTTCTTGAGGTTGTAGTGTTGTTTCCTTGAGTTTTTTGAGTTTGATTCTTGGGTATATATACTGGGCATCTGAATCTAAAGAGAATTTGAGAAAAAGAACGGAGTTTAGGTGAATTGGGGTTAGAAAACGAAGAAGGAACAAGTCGGGCAAATCTAGGTACCAAGTCCATGTCGCGGACCTATTCCTCATGATTGGAAAAAATGTTCTCTGCGTCACGGAGCGGTCACGGACTCTTCTGCCTAAAAATTTATTTCGCTACAAAATATATAAATGCATCTCTGTGTTGCGGACATGCTTCGAGACAGTGATTTCTTGATCGTTTCTCATGTGTAACTATCTGAAAACACTCCTAAACATTATGAGATCTTTCCTATCACAAATCATAATCCTTGAATCCATAATTTAATTCAAGGAAAGTTAAGAGTCAAAGTCAAAAGAAGTTAAGACCCAAGTCGAGAAGTTAAGAGAGTCTTCCAAAAGTCTTTTACAAATGTTTTAACTTTGTTTTAAAGACATGAGTTTTGAGTTGAGTAAAGAGTAAAGATTGAAGTTCATTTCTTCAAAAGAGTATATTGGGACAATGTATTCCCAAAGATTAAAGTGTTTTCACATTTAAACAAGAAAGAAAACTGAGACATCCAAAAGATCCTTTGAGCTAGTTTTCAATAAAGAGTAAATACTTTCACAATTAAGCAAGAGAGGAAACACTGATTTCCAAGAGAGACTTAGGACTTGTTTTTGAGTAATTATCTCAAACTGCAAAGTTATGTTTTTAACCATTTGAGCTAGTATATTTTGGGAGTAGTATTGAGTACCGATATGGGGGAGATTTTAGACAACTCCCATCCCCCATAAACCAGTAGCCACCATGGGTAGAAAAGAGTCATACTTTTTAGATGATTCCATAGTGCTTTTTCACATAGACTAGTGGATCCACTTAGTAGTCAGGTTACATACCCTTGGCAAGGTATGGGATGGCCCTGACAGCGTGAGGCAAAATGTTGTATCATCACAATATCTCTTAAGTAATGGTTGTCGGTTAGAGAAACTCCCACAACAGTACTTTGTATTCTTATATACACTGAAGAAAAATATATTTATAAATACATTCCAGAGTTTATATTGTATCTATGAATACATACAGAGTTAGTATTGTATTTCTAAATACACAGAGTTGCTATCCATGTTTTAAATCTTTTCTTTATACTGCTTTATATTGAAATAAGTTTAGTTGAGTTGGGTTGAGACCAGGTTTGTTGTTTTAGTTCTCTTTTCAAGATTATGTCTTGTTTTAGAATTCCCCTCGTATGCTCGTACATTCAATGTACTGATGCCATTTGGCCTACATCATTTTATGATGTAGATTCAGGTAATTAGGATCAGCATCCAGCGCATCGTTGATTCTAGTTGAGCTCTAAAGTTGTTGGTGAGACTCCTTGCTTCCGAAGGACCCCATTTTTTTTACTTTATCATTTTAGTTCATTATGATGTCGTGGGTTTTGTCCCGACATCCATCACAGTTGTTAGAGGCCTCATAGATAGTTAGTTAATGTTAGTTCTTGAGTCTTTCCATTCCTGTTTTGATGTTTGAGACTTGAGTGCCATTTTGACCAGTGAATGTTCCATTATAGATTCTAAGTTATTTATTGAGATTTCAATTTACTTTTAAAGTATTTTTATCAAGAGTAAGTCTTACGCTGAGTAGTAAGCCAGGCCAAGGGTTCACTTGGGGACATCAATGGTTCTCGAATGCCAGTCTTGCCCAGGGTGTAGGCTCAGGGTGTGACAATTATGGACAACCTTCGTGTTCTTGTTTATAAGTACTTTTTGTGTAGGTTGTTGGACTTCTCAAAGACCATCCATATTTTCTAGAAGAGTTCAAAAAAAAATTTCTAGGATGATTTAGTTACTACTAATCAATTATCTTATTTAAACGATGCTAAAACATTGATGAAGTGAAATATAGTATTGTTATCGTGCCCCTTGTTTCAAATATACATTGCAATGTGAATTTAATTTAAAACATATTTGAAATAGTTTGATTCAAAACACATATTGTTCCATATTATATTTCATACTTTGTTTCATCTAGCCCTACATTGTTTATTTGATACTCAATTTTTATCATATGGGAGCTATATTTTTTTTTTTCATTTTAACATTTTTAATTAGTATAATATTAGAGATAAAGATAATACAATGTTTGTATTAATTATGCATATGTTAAGGGTTATAGATTTATAAGATGGTCTAACTATAGTGACAAAATTAGCCTATTTAAATATAACTAGTACAATCCGTCCTAGTATGGTATAATTCATCTATTTATTAGCTCTGTCCATTTCAATCCAAGTCGTTAAAAAGTTACACTAATATCTTGGCTAGATTGACCCATGGATTATCTTATCAAACTGTTTTAAAGAATATGCTTTCTTATTAAATATGTTATATGTTGGTGTAATAGAGAAAAAAATTATAATTTTAATATGTCCCAAATATTTATAAAAGAACAAATAAAGCAATTGAAATTTAAAAAGAAGTGGACGGATTTGGGCATGAACCACATTTTATCCCAATAAATTGTAACCAATATAACTTTTGAGTGAGTCAGTAGTCATAAATTTATAAACTCAAATTCAAACAAATTTATCATAACCGACCCATTTGGTAGATATACCGACTTCAGTAATCTTGAGAGGAACTAGAGTTTAGATCACATACAATTTAGTTAGAATAAATGTGATCACATAACCTTCTTTCCATTTGAAATAGATTTGGATGATGATAACTTATCCCTTAGCCAATGTATTCCATTTCATTTGGTAAAATCATTTAAATGACCCTCATAAAGTCATCTAATTCAGCATTAATTTAGTATATACAATATGATGTAATCTAATTCCTCTTTTCAAAAATTGATGTTTAATTATAAACATTATAGTCTTGACTTTTATGAGGAAATAATTGACCGAGCAATTATTTCAAAAATAGAAGGTGAATTGCATTAATTACAAATTAATTAATAAACACAAAATTCAATAGAAAATTGTAACAGCGTGTTGTTAAATTCTCATAATTTTCATTTATTATAATCTACAGTGATATAGAAAAATCTAGCATAATTTAAGAATGGGCACACTTATTACTTATTTTCAGCTCATTTTAACATTTTACCTTTTTAAAAATTGACCAAATTTTTTTCCTATAATATATAGATGAGCATATTTTGATATTAGAAGTACATAAGATATACAATATCAATATTTTTTCTAAATTTATTTTTTCGCCTCACTTCTTTGTCATTTACCTCTTTATTTCTGAAATTTGTTTGTGCTATAGTACTTCTAAGTTAAAGAGGAGGGGAAACAAAAAAGGTTGAAACAACTGAATCGAAAAAATATTTTTGTTATATTCTTTGATCTAAACAATTGATTAAAATCTATTTTTTGTTGATAGATCTGTAGAGACTTTTGATTTTACATATTTATCTCAAAAGGTGTGTTTATTTAGAAATTGGAACATCTCTTGTTTATTTGTTTTTGTTACTTTTAAAACTTATTTTTGTTTTTCTATTTCTGTAGCATGAAAATAGCGAGAGATGAATCTCCATTTCGTTTTTCCCATAGAGATTCGTAAGATCTTTACCTTATGTTTTTTAGGTCGATTTTGTATGTACTGAACTGTTTTAGATGAATTTTTGATAAATTATTTATTTTTCATTCCTATGATGTATGGTCTGTGTATCTTAAGTGATCAAGACATGTTACATACCATTTTTTTGCAATTACTCAACAACTTAGAGTAGTTAAAATCAATTTTTTTGTCTTCCACTCCGAAATATTAGGCACAATTGAAGATATAGATTGAATATTTACCCTTTATTGCGTGTATTAGGGTCAATCTAGATTGATTTTTCTTTTTCAAATAATTCTTTGTTAGGTTAAGGGATCCAACGTATGAAAAGTACCACTATTTGTTTGGTTGTATCATATATCAAAAGATTTGTCAATTTTGAATGAACTATTAAAAGCTTTTTCATTTATCCCAAAATAAACATTGATTTAAAGTGAAAGAGCGTGTACCATAATTCTATATTAATTTATCAGATAAATAAATTTTACTGCAAACTTTTAGCTGTGGTTCTATTTGTCATAGTCAATCACATGTTTTTGGAGGTGGTTTGGGTAATATTAGTGATGATAGCGATGTTGACAGAGCTAGTGCAAGTAAGCCAAAAATGGCGATTGATGAGGCATTCTCTTATTTGAACCAAGTTAAGGACAAGTTTGCAAATCAAAGGGAGAAGTATATCACATTCCTTGTCGTTATGATGTACTACTTTATGAGAAAAAGGTTTGCTACTACAATTCGACTATTGTCAATCGTCACTAGTTTCTATTCTTATTTGATTATTTATGTCAAACTATGACTTTGATATTTCTCATAGAATTGATACCGTTGGTGTCATAGAAAAGGTGAAAGATTTATTCAAAGTACATCCTAGTTTGCTCCTTGGTTTAAATCCCTTTTTACACAAGGGCTTTGAAATAGTCATGTATGATGAAGATAAGAAAACATATTTGATGGAACAAGCACTCAATTTTTGTGAAAAAAATAGAGGTTACATATATGTTACCTTATGATTTTAATAATAAATGGTCTACCTTTTTATTTATTAAAAAACATTAATCCTAACTTATTGCCTCATAACTTCTTGAAGGAATGTTTAGAAAATTACAGTGAGCTCAAAGATATTTTTTCCATGCTTCAAAGGGAGCGCAAGAACGCCAAAGACATGTATGATAAGGTGATACATATTTATAATTTGAGTACATGGATATTTTGGACAACCCTCGTGCTCTTGTTTATAAGTACAATTTTTTTTATGTGTAGGTTATCCTACTTCTCAAAGATCATCCAGATTTGCTAGAAGTGTTCAAAGTTGTTCTACAACGATTCAGTTCCTGCTAATCAACCGTCTTATTTAAAGGACGCTAAACCATTGATGAAGTTAAATATAATACTTTTATCATGCTCCTGGTGTCAAATATGCATCGCTATGCGGATTTAATTGAAAACATATTTCAAATAGTTAGATTGAAAACTCATTGTTCTGTATTATTGTTTCTTCTTTGTTTCATATAGCCCCATATTGTTAACTTGATACTGAACTTTCATCATATGTGAGGTATACTATTTGTTTTCTTCATTTTTACATTTTCAGTTAGTATATTATTAGAGATAAACATAATACAATATATGTATTAATTATGCGTATGTTAAGGGTTATAGATTTATAATATGCCCTAACTATAGTGAAAAAAATAACCTATTTATATATAATTAGTATAATATATCCTACTGTGGTACAATCCATCCATTTATTAGCTCTGTCCATTTTAATCTAAGTGGTAAAAAGTTACACTAATATCATAGTCAAATTATCTCATGGGCAATCTTATCAAACTTTTTTAAAGAACAAGTTTTCTTTTTTGATATGTTATATATTGGTATAGTAAAGAAAAATTATAATTTTAAAAGGTACCCAAAATTTATAATAGAAAAAAAAAAGAAATTGAAACTTAGTAAAAAGTAGGCAGATTGGGGCATGAGCCATATTTTATCCCAATAAATTTTAACTGAAATAAATTTTGAGTGAGTTAGTAATTGATCTATTTATTAACTTAAATTCATATAAATTTAGTATACCCGACCCATTTGGTAGATATACCTACCTGAGTATTCATAATGAGAGTTAGAGTTTAGATCAAATAAAATTTAGTTAGAAGAAATTTGATACCATAACCTTCTTTCAATTTTTAATAAATTGAAATGACGGTATACTTAGCCCTTAGCCAAAGTGTTCTATTTCAGTTGGTAAAATCATTTAAATGAACCTCCTAAAGTCATCCATTTCAGCATTATAGAGAAATTAGTATATACAATATAAAATAATCTAATTCCTCCTTGCAAAAACTGAAGTATAATTAAACACTAAATATTCAACATAGCCTTAGACTTTTGTAAGAAAACAATTGACCGCATAATTGGTTAAAAAATTGTAATCACCGTCGAGGTCATTTGTGATTATTAGGTGCTTTTACAATGCTGCCCCTTTCTTAACTTTCTTATGATGTTTGTGTGGTGTTGGAATGGGTAGCATGCTTCTCGAGGTAATTGGTTGAGTTTTGTTTAACTTTTTCAATCTTTTGTGGCCTTATGCTTAAAGAGTTGAATTTACTCAACTTGCGAAGATTTGGATGTCAGATCGAAATTTCAACAGTTCCACCAGCTATAGAAGAGTTATTTTGGTTGAGTTGTGATGATCGGTTAGGGTTTTGAGCATTTTGTTGGAGTTGGTGCGAGTAGGAGTTTTAGCCTTTATGTTTTCTTTAAAGTTTAACTTCAACTACAACAAATTCGATTATCAGGGACAAATAATTTCGTCATTTATAATTCATATTTCAGCACTTAAAATGTTGTGTGTTGAATGAAATTTCATCAATTAGTCATCACTTAATGTGTGTCGCTTAAAGTATACAACGACAATTTTGTGATTTATCACTAAAAGTATTATATTAACTACTAAAAGAAAATTCGTCTCCAAATGCATAAACATTTGTGAGGAGTTGCTTATCAGTAAAAGTATAATTTGTTTGTAGTTAATAGTATGTTTTTTCACTAAAAATGTTATCACTATCAACAAAATTATGTTGTCGCTAATTATTTAGTTCAATTAGTGACGACATTAATTGTCTCTAAAGTTATATGTATTTCGTAGTGAACAAATGTAGTTTTGTGACTAACGACTACTTTTTATATACAAAAATATATTTTATCCTTTTAAATGTATAAATTAAGGAAAATTTTATTATTATAAAAAAGGATAATAATTTCGTGCGTAAATCTATCATTTTGTCACTAAAAGTATTAGTTTTACTGACAATATATATTGTCATTATAAAATATCACGATTAGTGACAATTACAATTGTCATAACAAAAAAAACATCTGGCACTTCAATCTTACGAGCTTTTTTTCTAGATATCCTCATAATGAATATTCATGTAATGCTCATCCAAATTAATCTCAAACCACTCCTAAGAAAATAAATAAGTTTTGAATACACATAAAATATGATCAAATCCCTCTTATATTAAAATAACAATCACTACATCTCCTAGAATAGTAATTAACTTCAATCTGACTGTTTTTTATTAACTATCGAACCTGCATCTTCTTGAAATCATTTGTAAAATCTCTTCGTTTATAAAAAAAATAAAAAAATAGTTCATATGTGATTTTACACTAAAAAGGAGAACTTAGAAAAACATTTAAATGCGCTGAAGAGTTGGACTAGGCACAACCTAAAGGCAAGGCTCTGCTACTTTAGTTTACAGAATGTTCTTGCCAACATAAGCTTACAATATATTGATTAAGATAAATAAAATGTTGATCCAAGCTGAAAATACTGACCAAAAGTTTCTATCTTTTTTAGAAACTACTGATCCACAATCATCTTCTTGATATCATTTATGCGATCTCGTACTTTTTTTTAAAATAATAATAATTACAGCTCATATGTGATTACTCTTGAGTCAAATGGAATAAACTTTTACACTAACAAGGAGTACCTAGAAAAGTATTTAAATGGGCTGAAGAGTTGGAGTAGGCACAAGCTAAAAGAAAAAGCTCTACTGTTGTAGTTTACAGAACGTCTGTGGTAGCATAAGCTTAAAATAATATGATTAAGATGAATAAAATTGTGATCCAGGTTGAAAATACTGATCCACAAGTTTCTTTCTTCTTTAGAAACTGTTGATACACATGCATCTTCTTGATAGCATTTATACCATCTCCTAGTTTATCAAAAGATACTAATTATTATAGTTCATAATTGAGTACTCTAGAGCCCTATGTAGTATAATTTTACACTAACAAGGAGTCCCTAGAAAAGTAATTAAGTGGGCTGAAAAGTTGGCGTAGGAACAAGCTAAAGGAAAAAGTCAGTTGCTGCTGTAGTTTACAAAAGTCCCAGGCAGCATAAGCTTACAATTAGGTTAAAAATATTGATCCACAAGTTTCTATCTTCTTTAGAGGATCCTGAGAAATTGTATACAAAGGAAGCTTGAAGAGATGAATGTATGCCCCTAGTTGTTATTTTAGTAGCAATCAGTTGAGTTGATGTGCTATTTGTTTGTTTTAGTAGCAATCAATATGTCCCTAGTTGTTGTATTAGTAGCAATTAGTTGGGCTGATGTACTAGTTATTTGTTTTCTTGTTTATTAACGGTTGATAATACTGATCCACAACTTTCCATCTTCTTTAGAGGATCCGTGAGAAATATTTTATGAAGGAAGCTTGAAAAGATGAATGTATGCTCAGAGTTTTGTCTAGAATGACCTTTGGTATGGTTTTTGAGGTTTTTGGGATATATTTATGGTTTTCAGCATTTTGTTTGTTATTTCATTGAAAGTGTTAACTTTGGTCAACATTTTAATGAGATGACTTTTGTTGGTTGTTTCGTTGATTCCGTTGAGTTTGAAATATCATTTCTAGTCTAGTATCATACTTAGTTTGCGTTGACAGGATTCTGAGCGTGTTCTGGACCTCAACAAAGGATTTTGTTCTTTAGTGATTTTATTGATGCAATATTGCTGGTGCATAACTCATTCCTTCGTCCTGATCGTGGAAAGTCTCCTCCGTTTTCCTTCGCGTATGGGGGCTTTGGTGCATTCGTGAAATGTCAGCTTTGCTAACCTTTGCGATCACGAAGAGGTCTCCATGATCGTGAAAAGCAATTCAATACTTGCCAATGTCTTTTTAAAAGACAAGACAATAACCAAAACCGCATTTCCAATATGATTTTTAGGTGATTGTTGGAGCATTTCTTGTTGGATTTGGGTGATTTTTGTTTGAGTGTGTTGGTAATGTTCATGGTCTTATTCCAGGATGGTTGAATCTTCTGTTTCTCTTGGTAATATCTGCAATTTCATCTTTATTTCCCTATTTTGAACCCTTGAGCTAAATTAAATAGTGGTCTTGGCTTGTCTTGATCAGAAATGGGTTTGTACTCATGTTTGGGGACCAAGTTCCTTGAGTTGTTTGAAACCTTGTAACAGAGTCGATTTTGTGACTCCATACGCGGTACCACTTTTGCTTGTTGGGGGTTTCTTGTTCTTTTGAGTCCCTTTATTTATTATTGTTTTGTAATGATTGTTTTTGTTTTCCCTTGGTGTTTTTGATAGCTTGGCATTGCTCCGAGGCTCTTTGGAAGGGCAAAACTCCAGAGTAATTTTTATGTGAGAGTGTATTCGCCCTCGAGGTAGGCGATGGTCTCTACTTCTTAGAATAAGCCCTTTTAGAGATATTATAACCTAGTAGTATTGTATGATTTTTTAAACTACGTTATTAATCAAAATGGTGCCGTTTCCAGGGAGTGGTGTTGGTTGAGAATCTTTAGTTAAGTTGAATTTTGTTCTTATTAGTCATCGTCGAACTTACTTACTTTTAATTTTGTTTTTCTTGTTTGTGTTTTGAAACAGGAAGTATGAATGTGAACAGAAGCAATGGTAGCCATATAGGCCACCAAGATGACATCGGAAAACCTCAACAATGTCAATGAGCCTAATGCTAATGATCCCCATCTTATAGGTGGAATTGGTGCCATTCGCTTGCCTCCGATAGAAGGGAATGATGTGTTCCATATCACAAGTACTATGTTGCAGCTCTTGTAATTGAAGGGTTTGTTCGGTGGTTTGGCTCACGAGGATCCCCATGAGCATATTAGAAACTTTGTGGATGTTTGTGGACCGTTCTCCTTTAAGAACATATCCCAAGAGTCGGTCCTTTTGAGGTTGATCCCATTCTCTTTGATGGGAGAAACATGTAAGTGGCTGACTGAATTGCCACATGAATCAATCACTTCGTGGGAGGAGCTGGTCACCGCATTTCAATTGTGATTTTTCCCTTCTGCGAAGATGATGACTCTTTAGGACATCATTCAGAGCTTCAAGCGTCTAGAGGGCGAGCCAATTCAAGAAACTTGGATACCATTCAAGAAGTTGGTGTTCCAATTCCCAACTCATGGCTTGCTTGACAATGTTTTGCTGCAGTATTATTATCGGAGCCTTGACTTGGTAAACAAGGGCGTTGCTGACCAACTTTCTCCTGGAGGTTTGATGCAGCAACCTTATGTGATAGCAACTCAGCTCTTGGATGGCATGACCACAATTAATCGGGCTTGGTACACCCGTGAAGATCAGGTCTCCCCTTTCACGTTTTAGTTGGTCAAGGAGAAGATGGAGAAAGACCAAGAGAGGGACCAGAACATGGCCAAGATCATGACATAACTTGACATTTTGTCCAAAAATGTCATGGGAGCTGGTGCTCGAAGTGTCAATGTTATGGGTATCGGGTGTGTTAATACGGATGAGGCCAAGTTTGAGGCTTTGTACAACAACGAGCTGATTTTCCTAGCCAACCAAGGTGGTGGTTATCGTTCAAACTACCCGAGGTAGGGTGGTAACCAAGGTTAAAGCAAGGATGAAGGTTGGAAGGATCGTGATCGAGAATGGAGGAACTGTAAACCCACTTGGAAAGAGAGAGACGGGGAGAAGGATATATATGTTCCTCCCCATGAGCGCCAAATGCCAAAGGATTTTGAGAAGGTCTGTCAGATGATATGCTTTCTCGTATCCTCAACAAAATTGAGGGGTAGGACAAGATTTTGAAAGAAATGAAAGAAGATGTGTCGACCCTTAGCTAGACGGTGACCTCTCATTCAGTATCAATCAAATAGTTGGAGACCCAAATGGGTCATATCTCATCTCATTTAAACTCGAGACAACAAGGGGTTTTCCTAGTGACAATATGGCGAACCCCAAAAATGAGGTTTGAGCGTGGACTTACGTCGTGCCGCGACGTTAACTAAGGCGCTACTTGGGAGGGAACCCCAGTTTTATTTGCTTTCTTTTTAAGTTTGAAATGATACTGTGTTGATTGTGTAGGTCAAAGTGTTGAAGGTGTTTGAAAAGTGCATGTTGGCGAGTTAAAAGTTCAGTCGGCGACTCGCCGAAGAGGTCGGTGAGCCCGACTTGGACCGCCGTTGGACTCAAGACATTTTGAAATTGGAGTCTGTAAAACTTAGTGATCCCAGGAGCAACTTGGCGAATCGCTGACTAGGTTCATGATCACGACCTAGTTCACCGTTTGGACCTCCATATTAACTGGACGTCCTGTAAAACTCGGCGAGGTAAGTGCTCACTAGGTTAATCACCAACTAGGTTCGCGATCACGACCTAGTCCGCCGTTTGGATCCCCACATTAGCTGGAGGTCCTGTAAAACTCGGCGAGGTAAGTTCCCACTCAGCGAATCGCTGAGTGAGTCGGCGGCAAAACTTATGTCGCTGAATAGGAGAGAACTGGATGGCTTTTAAAGGCCTAAAGTTTAAACATTCAAACTCTTTCACTTTCCCTCACTTTTAAAATTGCCAAACTCACACCCGTAAAATAATTTCCATATTTCTTGCATTTTTATTGCATTTTAGTCATCAGATTTGAGTTCGGAGTTGGATTTCATTGCCGCCTAGTGATTCAAAGTATCTATTCGTCTTCTAAGATTGGTTTTCTGAACCCCAAATCTTTATTTAGCGATTTTGACTCACTTCCAATTGATTTTTTATTAGTGATGTGTGTTGGGCCTCTCTGATCATAATTGTGTATGTCTGTGCCTATGTTAATTTGAATATCGTGCCTATAATCCCTATAATGTTGATTTCCCGAGATTTTGTGCCTTAAATTTGATTTAAATTGTGGGGTTGTTCTTGCATTTTGTTGGTTCTAGTCAGGTGAAGTCTAAGTAACCCGCATTTGTACCAAATGACGTATTTTTTCCATTGATGGAGTGGTTGATGTCATTCTTAAGGGAAAAAGTCATCAAATTGATAAATTTGGCCAAACCGGGAGAAGTCTGAGTATCTCGAGGGAATGGGTGTGAGTTTAATTAGAGGAGTGCATATTTTGATTTTGTTTTCAGGGGCTGCGGGGTTAAATTTTGGATGAAATAGGCACATTGGGTCATTTGGCGAGCTGGGTCGAGCTCGCCGAATCACTCGTCGGTTCGCCGACGTTCCCCTGATCGCCTTTAATCTCTTGCTTAATCTTTTAAAAGGTTCTTTAACCTTCGGCGAGAATCTTGAGTTTTTCATCGCCCTTTGTCTGTGCCTCTAATCCTTAAAATCACTGTAACTTTCGGCGAGCTTAGCCTGGTTCGCCAAAAGGCTCTTCTTATCGCCGCCATGCCATATATCTAAAAAAAAATTGAGCTAATTCTTTCGGCAAGCTCGACCTGGCTCACCAAAGTGATTCGGTGACTCGTCGACTGGTTTGGCGAGTCTGTCTACAACTACTTTTCTATGCTTTTGCTTGAATTGTTTCTAACTCTTTTTGATGTTTTTATAGAAATGGCTTGACCAAAGGTTGCAGGTAGGGACATGCCACCCAGCAAGAGGGCCAAAGGGATAAAAATCAATGAGGATGCATCTGCATCCAAGGCTAAGGCCACCTAACTTCCCACAACTGGTGGGAAAGGAAAGGGCAAAGGGAAGGCACCTGCATCACCGGAGGCCACCTTCGACAGTGACGGTATCTATGCTACTTACCTCACCACCTTTGAGAGTGAGGGTGAGCACTAGGAGCATGAGGCTGCAACTTCTGAGCCTGAGGAGGATGAGTCACTAGCAGCCTAGAGAGCAGGGCTGCACTCCAAGATGATGAATGATCTGTCTAGGATCAGGACTCCCCAGGCAACCACTACTACTCCTGCTCCAGCACAGGCCATGGTCCTAGCACCACCGGTACATGGTCCTCCTCCTCGGCCTATGAACAGACTGAAGACTGACGGGCTGAGGACAATTATAAAGGAGAAGTGGCTCTCGACAGATGGTGTCATTGATAGGTATCCAGAAATTATGAGTTGCCTAAAGTCACACAAGTTCCGATTGTTCACTCGACCCCAAGATCCTTATATTCCAAATTGGGTCTGGGAGTTCTACACCGCTTATGGAGCCTTGGTGCCGCAAAGGAAGAAGTTGGCTGCCAAATTCAGGTCGGTTGATTATGTGGTTTTCCAGGGAAAGAAAGTTTTGTGTGACATGTCACGCTCTGAGCCTACACCCTGGACGTGGCAGGCACTCGAGAACCATTGCTGGCCTCAAGCGAACCCTTGTCCTGGCTTACTTAGTCAGTGGAAGACTTTAAGCATTAAGAAAAGGATTCAAATGCTAAATAACTCAACTGTCTCAAACTAAACTCATATTGTTTTAAAATAGACATTTAACTAAGCCAAAGTGGAAATTCAAATCTGAACATATGCCAATAACAAAGTAAAGACAAATGAACTAACTAACTGTCTATCTATGAAGACTCTAATAACTGAGATGGATGTCGGGACAAGACCCACGACATCGTAATGAACTAAATACTGAAAAGCAATAAAAAGGGATCCTCCGAAAAGCAAAGAGGCTCACCACAAGATTCTGATGCTCAACTGGTTCAACGATGCGCTAGATGCTGATCCTAGTTACATGTGTCTGCATCATAAGAAGATGCAAGCCAAATGACATCTGTACATTAAATGTACGAGTATGCGAGCGGAAATCTAAAACAAGATATCAGATTGAAACGAACTGAAGAACTTAACTGGCTCAACTCAACTCAACGGATTTCAATATAAAACAGTGTAAATAAATGCAGTATAAAGAAAAGTTTTAAAACATGGTTTTCATATCTGTGTATTTAGAAATACAATAACAACTCTGTATATATGCAAAGATACAATATGAATTATGTTTGTATATGAAAATACAAATATTTATGATGTATATAAAAATACTGTTGTGGGAGTTTCTCTAACCGACAACCATCACTTAAGAGCTATCGTGAAGATACAACATCTTTCCTCACGCTTCCACGGCCTTCCAATACCTTGTCGGGGGTAAAGAAGCTGAACTACTAAGTGGATCCACTAGTCTATGCTAAAAAGCACTAAGGAATGACCTAAAAAGTATGACCCTTTTCTAGCCATGGTGGCTACATTGTTTATGTGGGCTGTGAGTTGTCTAAACTCTCCTCCATATCGGTGCTCAATATTACTCCCAAAATATGATACTAGCGCTTATGTTTAAAAACATACTTCTTTCTGTGATTTGAGATAATTGCTCAAAAACATTGCGCAAACGTTATCTTGGAAATAAAAGTTTCCTCTCTTGCTTAATTGTGAAAGCACTTGCTCTTTTATGAAAACTAGCTCAAACGCTCTTTGAAAATCAAGGTTTCCTTTTCTTGTTTAACTGTGAAAACATTTAAACTCTTTGGGAATACATAGTCCCCATATACATTGAAGAAATGAACTTCAACTTTACTCTTTACTCAACTTAAAACTCAAGTCTTAAAACATAGTTAAATCATTTGTAAAAGTCCTTTGGAAGACTCTATGAACTTCTCTTGACTTGTTTCTTAACTTCTCTTGACTTTACTCTTAACTGATCCTTGAATTGAATTATGGATTCAAGGATTGAGATTTGTGATAGGAAAGATCTCATGATGTTTAGGAGTTTTTTTAGATAGTTAAACACGAGAAAAGATCAAGAAATCACAGTCTCGAAGCAAGTCCGCGACGTGGAGGTGTATTTAAATTTTGGTCGCGGAAATAATTTTTGAGGCAGAGAGTGACCTCTCCACGAAGCGAAGGGAGATTACACTTCTGAGGAACCGGTCCGCGACGCGGACGTGGTTCCCAGTTTCTGCCTTACTTGTTCCTTCTTCATTTTCTAACCCCAATTCTCCTAAACTCGGTTCTTTTTCTCAAATTCCCTTTAAATTCAGATACCCAGTGTGTATCCACAAGAATCTAACTCGAACAACTCAAGGAAACAACATTTTAACCTCAGGGAACTCCTCAATCTCAACCTAACTCAAGAACGAAGGCCAATTTCAAGAACACCATTCAAGATTCATTAACTTTCAACTTTCTAGAACAAACTTTGCTGAAATAAACATGATTGGCACATGGGTAAACAGACCCAATGCTATGAAAGAATCACATACCTCGTATGATTAAATCCTTGGCGAAATCCACACGAAAATCGCCAAGAGATCGACTAACTTTGAACTTTTTTTCTTTTTTCTCCTCTTTTCTCTTTTCTCAAAGCCGTAGCGTGAACTTCAACTTTTCTAAACTGGTCTAATTCTGATTAGACCCTAACTTAATTACCAAAAACGAAATAAACCAATTGGACAAGGAAAAGACTAATATACCCTTCAAAATTTCGGATTAGACTTTCCTTATCTAAACAGCCCAACTTCCAAAGGGTATATCTTACTCATACGAACTCGGAATCGCACAAACTCGGTGGTGTTCAAAATGTCATTCAATGATCTTTCCTAAGGTATTTGGAAACACACCTAACTCACTCTGATCTAGGAGTTATCATCATTTGAATTTGACCAAAAACTCAAACTTAACTTAACGAATTTTCCAAAATTTTATTATTCACAAAATATAATCTTTCTAATTCTAGCTCTTTCTAGTTCTTTCAATTTGCAAGATGTTACAATATCTCCCCTGTGGGAAAATTCATCTTCGAATGAGATTACTCTTAGTAGGATAAGTGTGTAACATTTAACATTCAACTCAAACACCCAACAAGCAATGCAATTATAACATGCTAATCTTATAAATAAATACCACGAAAAGGATTTGTACCTTAATTTGGAACTTCTCTGGATTCAAAGATATGTGGATATCTCTTCTTCTTGTCCTCCTCAGTTTGCCAAGTAGCCTCTTCAACAAACTGATTCCTCCAACGAACTTTGACTGAAGCTACCTCTTTTGTTCTCAACTTTCGAACTTGGCAATTTGGAATCTGAACAGGATCTTCTCATAAGACAAGCTATCCTTGATCCCAATATCTTCAGTTGGTATAATCAATGAAGGATCGCCCATACACTCTTCCAACATGGAGATGTAGAACACCGGATGGACTGCTGCTAATTCTTGTGGTAGCTCTAACTCATAATCTACATTGCCAATCCTCTTGGATATTCTGTAAGGCCATTATACCGGGGACTAAGCTTCCCCTTCTTACCAAATCTCATAACACCCTTCATGGGTGAAACTTTCAAGTAAACTCAATCATGTACTTCAAACTCTAACTCCCTTCTCCTAACATCAGTGTAGAATTTTTGATGACTCTGCACTATCTTCAACCTCTCTTCAATGACTTTCATTTTCTCCATAGCTTGATGAACTAAATTTGGTCCTATCAACCCAGCTTCACCAACTTCAAACCATCAAAGAGGAGATCTGCATCTTCTCCCATAAAGAACTTCGGAAGGAGCCATATGGATGCTAGAATGGTAAGCATTATGGTAAGCAAACTTAATGAGAGGTAGGTGATCATCCCAATTACCCTTGAAATCAATCACACCATCTACCTTGATACCTCAAAACACCATCTCCCCCTTGTTCAAAAGCTATCACTTTTTCCTTATGAACAATTGCTTTTATTTCAAGCAATAAAGTATCTTGGTCTTGCTTCTCTTTTACTTCTGACACTAATGACAATACAGTCCCATTCATCACCACTACTCCTCCTTCTATGGAATCCATTAGTCGAAATCCTCGTCGTGCAAATCTATGCACCTCTTTTGCTAACTCTTTCATATCTTCCTTAAAATGGGTGGTACTACCCATAGATAATCTACTCAAGGCATCAGCAACAACATTAGCCTTACTTGGGTGATAACAAATACTCATGTCATAATCTTTGAGTAACTCTAACCACTTCTTTTGTCTGAGATTTAGCTCTTTCTGACTAAACACATACTGAAAACTTTTGTGAGCGGTGAACACATCTACATGAACATCATAAAGATAATGACGCCATATTTTCAAAGAAAATACTATGGCAGCCAACTTTGGATCATGGGTTGGGTAATTATTCTCATGAACTTTTAACTGTCTGGAGGCATAAGCTATAACTTTGCCCTTCTGCATTAAAACACAACCCAAACCAACTCTAGACGCTTCACAATATACAACAAAGCCTTGCGTACCTTCTGGTAAGGTCAATATTGGGGCAGTAGTCAACCTCTTTTTCAATTCCTGAAAGCTTTTCTCACAAGCTTCAGACCATTGAAACTTAACTGTTTTCTGAGTCAACTTGGTCAAAGGATATGAAATAGATAAAAATCCATCGACAAACCTTCTATAATATCCAGCCAACCCCAAGAAACTCCTAATATCAGTTGGAGGTGTGGGTCTAGGCCAATTCTGCACTGCCTCAATTTTTATGAGTATCAACTTTAATTCCCTCTCCAGACACAATGTGGCCTAAGAATTCCACAGACTCGAGCCAAATCTCACACTTAGAGAACATACAACTCTCTATCTCTAAGAGTTTGGAGAACTATTCTAAGATGACTAGCATGATCTTTCTCATTCCTCGAATAGATTAGTATGTCATCAATAAAGTCGATAAAAAATATATCTAAATAAGGTGTGAAAACTTTATTCATAAGGTCCATGAATGTTGCAGGCGCATTGGTCTAACTAAAGGACATGACCAAAAACTCATACTGACCATAACAGGTCCTGAATGCTATCTTTGGATTATCACATTCCCTTTATTTCAGTTGATGGTACCCTGATCTTAGGTCTATCTTACTGAAACTAGTAGCACCCTGAAGCTAATCAAAAAGATCATCGATCCTTGGGAGAGGATATTATTCTTGATGTTAACCTTGTTCAACTGACGGTAATCTATACACATCCTAAGGGAACCATCTTTCCTTCTCACAAATGGGACCGGAGCATTCCAAGGTGAGATACTTGGTCGAATGAAACCTTTCTCTAAAAGATCTTCCAACTCTGCTGGTAACATGCTATATGGCAGAATAGCGATAGGATGAGTATCTGGAAGAATGTCTATGCCGAAGTCTATTTCTCTCTTAGGAGGGACTCCGGGAAGATCATCAGGAAAGACTTCTAGAAACTCTCTTACTACTGAAACTAACTGAATATGAGGTATCTCAACACTAGAGTCATTAACTAGGACTAAGTGATGGACACACCCCTAGGGAACTAACTTTCTCACCTTAAGGTATGAAATAAAATGACCCTTAGGCACTGCTGAACTGCTCTTCAACTCTATAACTGGTTCACTGGAAACTCGAAGTTGACTACTCGAGTTCTACAATCTATTGATGCATAACAGGCATAAAGCGAGTCCATACCAAGAATGACATCAAAATCCATCAGGTTTAACTCAACTAAATCAACCATGGTACTCTTGTGATTGATGGAAATGGAACAATCACGATAGATTTTTTCTACTAGAATAGACTCACTATCAGGTGTAGAAACACTGAAGGATCAAAAAGTTGCTTAGGAAGAACATGAAAATTGAAGACATGGATCATACCACTAACAATATCTAGCGAATTCTCTTGCTCTTGGCGACTAGTGATATCATAAAGACAGTTTACTTCTCCTCCTGCCCTTGAAGTAGCTCAACTAGATGAAGCTCTATCTGGTGGAGCAACTGAAGAAAACTGGGTTGTATTGCCCCCATTTCTATTACCCTGTCTGTTCTTAGGACACTCTCTTATAAAATGACCGTTCTGGCGACACTTGAAGCAACTAGTTGAGTCATCATGACACACCCCTTAGTGGCTCCTACCACACTTACCACATGCAGAAGTCTTAGTACCCATTTGTGCCTAACTACCTTGCGAATGCGGATGTCTAGCTCTGAAGGTCTTAGAATTCTGACTATTATACTCACATTTGATCCTTGGTATAGGTGCACTAGCAGATGATGGAGCAGGTCCTTTCTGCTTATGTTGGAAAGAAGACCGATTCACATTAATCCTTTGCTGCCCGAATTCATTCCCTGATGCCTTAGCCTTCTGATTCTTAAACCCTTCTCTATCCCTCAGCTTGTCCTCCTCAACTTGTTGCACATGGATCATCAGCCTTGCTATGCCCATGTCACCTATTAGCATGGCTACCTTACTTTCCGTATCTGACAGACGAGGCAACCTAATAACGAATAAACTCAGCCTGCTCCTCATGTTGGCAACCATATATTTGCTTCTCTTAGCTCACGGGGAAAGAAACACCCCATGAAAGCACTCTCAAAATAGTCCAACTCACAATTGGTTACGAGCAAACACGAGTTAGAAAGACACTTTTTTGAGATAAAACTCTAACGCACGAAATGAGTATGAAAGAAGTGAAGGAATTTCCTAAATGTTGCAGCCTCCTAATTATAAATGTAGCGTGCTTCACACCGATAACTAGGACTCTACAGACACAACTTCATGGACTCCCTAGGACTCTTGAAGTCTGTGCTCTGATACCAAGATTGTCACGCCCCGACCCTACACCCTGGACGTGGCCGACAATGGAGAACCATTTTTGGACCCAAGCGAACCCTTGTCATAGCTTACTTACTCAATGGAAGACTTTAAGCATTAAGAAATGGATTCAGATGTTAAATAACTCAACTGTCTCAAACTAAACTCATAATGATTTAAAATAGACATTTAACTTAGCCAAAGTGGCAACTCAAATCTTAACATATGCCAATAACAAAATAAAGACAAATCAATTAACTGACTATCTATCTATGAAGCCTCTAATAACTAAGATGGATGTCGGCACAAGACCCATGACATCCTAATGAACTAAATACTGAAAAGCAATAAAAAGGGATCCTCTGGAAAGCAAGAAGGCTCACCACAAGACTCTGAGTGCTCAACTGGATCAACGATGCATTGGATGCTGATCCTGGTTACCTGTGTCTGCATCATAAGAAGATGCAGGCCAAATGGAATTAGTACATTCAATATACGAGTGTGCGAGGGGAAATCTAAAATAACACATAAGCTTGAAAGGAACTGACGAACTTACCTGGCTCAACTCAACTGATTTCAATATAAAGCACTGTAAATAAATGTAGTATAAAGAAAAGCTTTAAAACATGTTTTTCAACTCTGTGTATTTAGAAATACAATAATAACTACGTATGTATGCAAAGATACAACATGAACTATGTTTGTATATGAAAATACAAATATTTCTGATATATATAAAAATACAAAATATTGTTGTAGGAGTTTATCTTACCGACAACCATCACTTAAGAGCTATCGTGATGATACAACGTTTTGCCTCACGCTGCCAGGGCCGTCATATACCTTGCCGAGGGTATAGAACCTAAACTACTAAGTGGATCCAGTAGTCTATGCTAAAAGACACTAAGGAATCATCTCTTTGCTTCTCTTAGTTCACGGGGAAAGAAACGCCCCATGAAAGCACTCTCCAAAACAATCCAACTCACAAACGGTTACGCGCAAGTACGAGTTAGAAAGAAACTTTTTAGAGATAAAACTCTAACGCACGAAATGAGTATGAAAGAAGTGAAGGAATTTCCTAAATGTTGCAGCTTCCTAATTATAGATGTGGCGCGCTTCACACCGATAACTAGGACTCTACAGACACGGCTTCTTAGACTCCCTAGGACTCTTGAACTTTGTGCTCTGATACCAAGTTTGTCATACCCCAAGCCTACACCCTGAACATGGCCGGCACTCGAAGACCATTACTGGCACCAAGCGAACCCTTAGTTTGGCTTACTTACTCTTCGAAAGATTTAAATTTACAAGAGAGTCTTAAGACAAAACTTTAAAGAAATATGAAACTTAGCCAAAATGGCAACTTAAGTCTTTAAACAACATCTGAAATAATAATGTAAAGACAACTGACTACTATATATCTATTGAAGCCTCTAAAACAAAGAAGGATGTCAGGACAGGACCCCGATCATCCTAACAACTGAAAATACTAAAGCAAATGAAAAGGGAGCTTTCTGAAAAGCAAGGACGCTCACCAACTGATTCTTAGTGCTCAACCTGATCAACAATGTGTTGGATGTTGATCGTGGTTACCTGCGTCTGCATCATAAGATAATGCATGCCAACTAGTATCAGTACGTTGAATGAATGAGTATGCGAGTTGGAATGCTAAACATGACATAAGCTTGAAAGGAATAGAAGAACTTACCTAGCTCAATTCAACTCAACTCAACTCAATGATTTCAATATAAAGAAGTGTAAATAAATGTAGTATAAAGAAACGCTTTAAAACATGGTTTTCAACTCCGTGTATTGAGGAATATAATAATAACTCTGTATGTATGCAAAGATACAATATGAACTCTGTTTGTATAAGAAAATACAAATATTTTTGAGGTATATAAATATACAAAGTATTGTTATGCGAGTTTCTATAACCGACGACCATCACTTAAGAGCTACAGTGATGATACATCGCTTTACCTCATGCTGCCAAGGACCATCCTATACCTTGCTGGGGGTATAGAACCTAACTCACTTAGTGTATCCACTAGTCTATGCTAAAAAGCACTAAAGAAATCATCTAAAAAGAATGACCCTTTTCTACCCATGATGGCTACATGGTTTATGGGAGATGTGAGTTGTGTGAACTCTCCCCCCCCTCCCCCATATCAGTGCTCAATACTACTCCCAAAATATGATACTAGCTCTTTATGTTTGTAAAAACAAAACTCTTTCTTTTGTTTGAGATAATTACTCAAAAACTTAGCTTAAAATCTCTCTTGGAAATCTCAATTTCCTTTCTTGCTCAAATGTGAAAAGATTTTAACTCTCTGGGAATACATGTGAATACATAGTCCCGATATACTCTTTTGAAGACATGAACTTCAAACTTTACTATTTTCTCAACTCAAAACTCAAGTCTTAAAACAAAGTTAAAACATTTGTAAAAGTCTTTTGGAAAACTTTATGAACTTCTCTTAACTTGACTCTTGACTTCTCTTGACTTTACTCTTAACTTCACTTTACTTGGATCTTAACTTCTCTTGAATTGATTCTTAACTTTCCTTGGATTGAATTATGGATTCAAGGATTTATAATTGGAAAGATCTCATGATGATTAGGAATGTGTTTAGATACCTAAACATGAGAAAAGATCAAAAATCAATATTTGAGAGTGGGTCCGCGACGCGGAGAAGTAATTAAATATAGGTCACAAAAATACTTTTTTAGGAAGAATGGTATGTGACTGCTCCATGACTTGAAATGACTCTTCCCAAAACTAGGAAATGGGTTCGCGACGCGGAGGCATTTCCAGATTTCGACCGACAAAATTTCTTCTTCTTTTTTCAACTTTAAACCCTCTAAACTTCGATGGTTATTTTCCTAAACACTTTGGATCATTTATACCCTCAATATATGATAAATTCAAACTGAAACTGCACTCGGAAAATTGAATCGATTTGCAAGAAAATTCAACAAAACAGCCCACATGAATTCAAACGTATTTCATCAAGAACTCAAACGATTTACTTTCAAATCAAACATATTTTGCTGAATTGAATCATAATTTTCGCTTGGGTGAACTAACCTAATGCTATGTGAATCTCACATACCTTGCAGGCATCACCCCCGACGAAATCCATGATCTTAGCTTGAAGAACTTGACGATTTCCTTGCTTCTCCTCCTCTTTTCTCCTCTTCTTTTCTTTTCTCTAAAACCCTAACTCTTTTCCAAAAGCGTAAACTGACCAAGTTCAGTTTAGACCCTTAATTAATTCTCTAAAACGAATTTAATTAATTGGATAAGGAAAAAACTAAACTACCCTTCCAAAATCCAGATTAGGCTTTCCTTATTTGAACAGCCATTTTCCAATGGCCATATCTCACTCATACAAAATCGGTGCGTTGGAAAGGTCATTCCAAGATATTTCCTAGCATATCTAGAAGTGCTCCTAACTCATCCTGAGCTATAAGTTATGGCCGTTGAAGTTTACCAAAAACTCACTTTTTCCTATCTTAAAGTAAATTTCCAGATTTTCTTTCCAAAAATGACTATTTCCAATTATTAGCTTCTTCCTAGTTATTTCAAAATGCGAGATGTTACAATATCTCCCCCTTGGGAACATTCGTCCTCGAATGAGATTACTCTTACTAGGCTAAGGGTGTAACATGTAATACTCAGTTCAAACACCTACAAGCAAATGAACAATAACATGCCAACTCATAAATAAATACTAAGAAGAGAATTACTACCTTGATCTGGAATTTCTCCGGATTCGAAGAGATGTGGATATCTCTTCTTTATATCCTCCTCAGCTTCCTAAGTAGCTTCCTCAACGAACTAATTTCTTCAAAGAACTTTCACTGACACTACCTCTTTTGTTCTCAACATGCGAACTTGGCGATCTAGAATTTGAACATGAATCTCTTCATAAGATAAGCTATCCTTGATTCCAACATCTTCAGTTGGTATAATCAATGAAGGATCGCCCATGCACTTCTTCAACATGGAGACGTGAAATACCGAATGAACCGCTGCTAACTCTTGGGGTAGCTCTAACTTATACGCTACCTTGCCAATTCTCTTGGAAATTCTGTAAGGACCAATATACCAGGGACTAAGCTTCCCCTTCTTACCAAATCTCATAACACCCTTCATGGGTGAAACTTTCAAGTATACCGAATCATCTACTTCAAACTCTAACTCCCTTCTCCTAACATCAATGTAGGATTTATAATGACTCTGTGCCGTTTTCAACCTCTCTTGAATCACTTTCACTTTCTCTATAGTTTGATGAACTAAATCTAGTCCTATCAATCCAACTTCACCAACTTCAAACCATCCAATAGGAGATCTGCCATAAAGAGCTTTATATAGAGCCATTTGGATGCTAGAGTGGTAACTATTATTGTAAGTAAATTCAATAAGGAGTAGGTGATCATCCCAATTACCTTTGAAATCAATCACACAGGCCCTTAACATATCTTTTAATTTCTGAATAGTGCGCTCTGCTTGCCTATTAAACTGAGAATGAAAGGCAGTACTTAAGTTCACATTTGAACCCAACCCTTTCAGAAAAGATTTCCAGAATTGTGCAGTAAATTATGCACCTCTATCTGAAATAATGGAGACTGGGACTTCATGAAGTCTTACCATCTCCTAAATATATAACCTGGTATAATCCTCTGCTGAATGGGTAGTCTTTACCGGTAGAACATGGGCTGATTTTGTCATTCTATCGACATTCACTCAAATAGAATCATGCTGTCTGTGAGACCTTGGCAAACCTGTGATGAATTCCATATTAATCATCTCCCATTTCCATTCCGGAAGTTCTACATTTTGAGCCAAACCATCGAGCCTTTGGTTCTCTACTTTAACTTGCTGGCAATTTGGGCACTTAAAAACAAATTTTGCAATGCCCTTCTTCATACTATTCCACCAATAGACTTCTCTCAAGTCACGGTATATCTTGGTGGAACCCGGATGAATGGAATATCTGGAGCTATGAGCTTCCTCCATGATCCTCTCTTGGAGTCCATCCACCATTGGTACACACAACCTACCTTGATATCTCAACACACCATCTCCCCTTTGTTCAAAAGCTAATACTTTTTGCTTATGACCATTTGCCTTCAATTCAAGCAAAATAGGGTCTTGGTCTGGGTTTCCTTTTTACTTCTAACACTAATGAAGATTCAGCCCCATTCATCACCACTATTCCTCCTTTTGTGGAATCCATAAGTCTGACTCCCAAGCATGCAAGTCTATGCACATCTTATGTAAACTCTCTCTCAACTTCCTCAAAATGGGCGGTACTACCCATAGATAATCTACTTAAGGCTCATCAACAACATTAACCTTACCTGGGTGATAAAGAATACTCATGTCATAATTCTTCAGTAATTCTAACCAACTCCTCTGTCTGAGATTAAGCTCTTTCTTACTAAGCACATACCAAAGACTCTTGTGATCAGTGAACACATCCACATGCACACCATAAAGGTAATGGCGCCATATTTTCAAAAAAAATACTACGGCAACCAACTCTAAGTCATGGGTTGGGTAATTCTTCTCATGAACTTTCAACTGTCTAGTGGCATAAGTGATAACCTTGCCATTTTGCATTAATACACAACCCAAACCAACTCTGGACGCATCACAATATACAACAAAGCCTTGCGTACCTTATGGTAAGGTCATTATTAGGGCAGTAGTCAACCGCTTTTTCAATTCCTGAAAGCTCTTCTCACAAGATTCAGACCATTGAAACTTAACTGTCTTCTGAGTAAACTTGGTCAAAGGAGACGAGATGGATGAGAATCCTTCGACGAATCTTCTATAATAGCCAGCTAAACCGAAGTAACTACTAATATCAGTCGGAGATGTGGGTCTAGGCCAATTCTGCACTGCCTCTATCTTTTGGGTATCAACTCTAATCCCATCACCGGAAACTATGTGGCTCAAGAATGCCACAAACTCAAGCCAAACTCACATTTAGAGAACTTAGCATATAACTCATTATCCTTTAGAGTGTGGAGAACTATTCTGAGATGACTTGTATGCTCTTTTTCATTCCTTGAATGGATTAGTATGTCATCAATGATTACGATAGCAAACATATCTAAATAAGGTTTGAATACTCTATTCATAACGTCCATGAATACTACAGGTGTATTAGTTAAACCGAACGACATGACCAGAAGCTCATAATGACCATAACAGGTCCTAAACTTTGAAATGTCACATTCCTTTACTTTCAACTGATGGTAGCCTGATATGAGGTTAAATATAATACTGTTATCATTCTCCTTGTTTCATGATGCATGATAAGAATGTTATAACTTATTCCTCGCGTCATTGAAGGTGCATGAGAGGAATTACCAAACACATGATTTGGAGTTGGCAGCGATACTGTTTGCTCTTAAGATCTGGCGGCATTACCTTTATGGTGTTAAGTGTGAGGTATTTACTGATCATCATAGTTTGCAGCATGTGTTCACTCAAAAGGATCTGAATTTAAGACAACGAAGGTGGATGGAGTTACTTAAAAATTATGATGTGACCATTCAATACCATTCGGGCAAGGCTAATGTGGTAGCACACACTTTGAGTCTAAAAGCGGTGAGTATGAGTAGTTTAGCTTGCTTAAGTATAACCAATCAACCTTTGGCCAAGGAAATTCAGATCTTAGAGTCTAAGTTCATGCAATTGGGCATCTCAGAAAGAGCTGGGGTGTTAGTTAGCATTGAAGTGGGGGCTACATTCATTGATGAGATCAAGGCCAAATAATTTGAAGATGAAAATTTTGAGGAGCTTAGAAAGAAGATTGCGATTGGTAAGGCACAATAGACCACTCTTGACGTGGAAGGCGTGCTCAGTTTTAAAGGAAGAATTTGTGTTCCTCGAGTTGATGACTTGATTCAGAAATTGTTGGCAGAATCTCATGGTTCGCGATATTCTATTCATCCAGGGGTGACAAATATGTATTGAGATTTGAAGTGAATTTATTGGTGGTCGGGCTTAAAGAGGATATAGCGGAGTTTGTGGCTAAGTGTCAAAACTGTCAACAAGTGAAATATGAACACCAAAGGCCTGTAGGTTTTCTTCAAAGAATGCCAATTATGAAATGGAAGTGAGAGAGAATAGCCATGGATTTCGTGGTGAGTCTTCCCAAGACTTTGGGCAAGTTTGATTGTATTTGGGTAGTGGTTGATAGATTGACTAAGTCAACCCATTTTATCCCGGTAAGAATAGATTATAATGCTGAACAATTGGCTAAGGTGCATTTGAAAGAGATAGTGAGGTTGCATGGGGTGCCCCTCTCTATCATCTCAGACCGTGGTACCCAATTCACATCCAAGTTTTGGAGGAAATTACATGATGAATTGGGCACACAACTCACATTTAGTACAACCTTCAATCCACAGACAGACGGACAGTCAGAGAGGACTATTCAAGTGTTAGAAGACATGTTAAGGGCATGTGTGTTTGACTTTGGAGGGCATTAGAATAAGTTCCTACCTTTGTGTGAATTCTCCTATAATAATAGTTATCACTCCAGTATAGATATGGCACCATTTGAGGCACTCTATTGGAGGGGATATAGATCACCCATAAGGTGGTTTGAGGCTGGAGATGTGAAACCATTGGGGGTAGATTTAGTGAAGGATGCTCAAGATAAGGTGAGGAATATTCAAGCTAAGCTTCTAGCAACCTAGAGTAGACAAAAGAAGTATGTGGGTCATAAGGTAAGAGACATGGCAATTCAAACCGGTGAAAATGTTTTTTTTAAGGTATCACCCATGAAAGGGGTGATGAGATTTGGCAAGACAGGTACGCTAAGTCCGCGATACATTGGTCCATTTGAGGTTCTTGAATGTGTATGGCCAGTAGTGTATAGACTGGCTTAACCTACTAATTTGTCAGGACTTCATCCGGTATTTCATGTGTCCATGTTGAAGAGGTATCATGGTGACAGGGATTATATCATTAAGTGGGACTCAAATCTATTCGACAAGGGCATCTAATATGAAGATTAACCGATTGCAATTCTTGATCGTGATGTGAGTAAGTTAAGGACCAAGGAGATTAAGTCCATGAAGTTCAATGGAAGCATCGTTCAGTTGAGGAAGCTACTTGGGAAACCGAGAAGGACATGCGAGACAAGTATCCCCAATTGTTCATCGATTCAGCTACTACTTCATCCTTTCTTTAGCCTATGTTTCCTATGTTTGTCACTTGGGGACGAGTGATGGGTAAATTGGAATCTACTTTAACGATCGAGTTCCATTTTTATAGAAAAACCAAGGGGGGAAAATTGGGTCGGAAATTTTTTTTGTAGTACATTCAAATTTCCCAATGTAGTCCAGATTCGGACGAAATCAGAGTCATTAAGGTGTAGGGAAATCTGGTAACAATCGGGTGAATTATTTATGATTTTGATTACATGAGTAGTTAGATAAGTCGTTAAAGAATCCATATGACTTTAAGAAATTGAATTACGGTGAGTAGAACTCCCGGAATCAATCTTAGCGTGAACGGTATTTTTTTAGCGTCATTGGTTAAATGTGTGTTGTGAAATGGGGGTCTTGGAATGATTAAATTGCTCACTGGTTCTGTACAAGCCATTGTGGCGAGAGTTTTTCCGATAGGGCGGGGCCGCTGCAGCGGGGTAAGGGCCGATGTGGCGGGTTTGACGTGACTTAAGGTCGTAAATAAAATCCTAAACGTCTTTATTCTGCACTTTTCGATTTTTACGGCTAAACAACGAACCCCAGGCGACTCTTGACGGTTTTCCACCATTCTTGAGGCTAAAGGTAAGCTTTTCACTCCTCGAATCCATTTTTCGATCCATAGAACGTAATAAAATGGGTAATTATCGATGGGGGATGGTTTTGATCTTGATTTGATGGTGGAAACAACCTTATTTTGGATATTTGGGATCATGGGTATGATCTAGGGTTGTTAGAATTGTGAGTAATTCGGGTAATTAGTGATTGATTATTGATTCCCGTATTAAATTGATTGTTTGTAGACCAAGAAGAAGAGGAATGAATCCAGCAAGGGAAGGATCAAGTTTCTTAGGGTTTTAAGCTTGTTTCAAGGTAGGTGACGATTGTGATTCTATAATTGTGTGATGTATGTGTGTTCTTGCTTCATTATGATACATGTATGTATGTGAATGTTGCATTATTGATCACACTTGTTGTAAATCAGATAGAGGGATGATGAATGCCATGAATCATGACTAAATTGTATGAACTTGAGAATATACTTGTGATTGTGATTGTCGTGTGTTGAACGGATTGGTTGCCATATTCCGGAATAACTAACATGGATCGGTTGTTATGTTCCGGCATAATTATGGGATCGGTTGCCACGCTTCGGCATAAACATTAGATTGGGTACCACGTTTCGGTATGCTAACTATTTGGGTTTTGGTTACATGAGAGGACCAATGACTTGTCATAGTCGTGTATCTTAAGAAATGTGACGTTGTTCGTTGTTCATAAATATTGATAAAATTGTATATGTTTGATATATGCATGTGATTATATTGTTGTAATGACTTATATATGTTGCACTTAGTGGTATAGCTGTGTTATCCTGCCATTACACTGTGGTTGTGTGCTGATGCTGCAGTTGCTCTTAGATTGTTGAGTATGGGGCATCTTCAAGCGGCTATTGACAGACCTCGCATATAAGATCAGTGATTGTTCGAATTCAAGGGTGAGCCAATTTTTCGGGCTGCCATGGGTTCTCTTTCGTCCCTATCCACCATTTCAGACTTAGACTTTTCTAGTTAGTTATTAGTTCATTAGTTTAGGGCTGTATCCCTTCTTGTTTAGACTTCTGGTTCGTTATTAGATGTTATGGTACATTGACTTTCAAATTCTAGGTTATTTCTTCCGCATTGTTTAGTTCGTTGTTAGACTTTTGTTGGAGTTTATTGGAATTCCTTATTTCTTTCCTTCGTATTTAACTTGCTTTCGTAACTTGAACGCTTTAGTTTTTGGTTTAGTTGCTTGGTTTAGGTTGTAATAGTGGTTCTCCCACCGAAGAGTTAGTATGGGTGCCAATCACGACGGTCTGAGGCGTGACAGTGATACTATTTATAAGTTGAGTACATAGATATTTCGGACAACCCTTGTTCTCTTGTTTGTAAGTATTATTTTTTTATGTGTAGGTTATCGTACTTCTCAAAGACCATCCAGATTTGCTAGAAGAGTTCAAAGTTCTTCTATGATGACTCAGTTACTGCTAATCAACTGTCTCATTTAAACGACGGTAAACCATTAATGAAAGTAAATATAGTACTTTTATCATGCTCCTTGTTTCAAATATGCATTGCTATGCGGATTTAATTGAAAACATATTTCAAATAGTTCTATTGAAAACTCATATTGTTCTATAATATTGTTTATCCTTTGTTTCATCTAGCCCTACATTGTTAACTTGATACTGAACTTTGATCATATGAGGTATACTATTTTTTTTCTTCATTTTTAAATTTTCAATTAGTATATTCTTAGAGATAAACATAATACAATACCCGTATGCGTATGTTTAGGGATATAGAGTTATAAGATGCCGTCACAATAGTGACAAAAACAACCTATATAGATATAATTAGTACAATATGTCCTAGTTTGGTACAATCCATCCATTTATCAGCTCTGTCCATTTCAATCCAAGACCTAAAAAGTTACACTAATATTTTAGCCAGATTATCCCATTGGTAATCTTATCAAACTATTTTAAAGAACAAGTTTTCTTTTTTTGGATATGTTATATATTGGTATAATAAAGAAAAATTATAATTTTAAAAGGTATCCAAAATTTAAAGAACAAAAGAAAGAGGTTGAAACTTAGTAAGAAGTGGGCGGATTGGGGCCTGAGCAATATTTTATCCAAATAAATTTTAACAGAAATGAATTTTGAGTGAGTCAATAATTGATCTATTTATTAACTTAAATTTAGATAAATTTAGCATAATCGACCCATTTGGTAGATATACCTACATGAGTTTAGATCAAATAAAATTTAGTTAGAAAAAATTTGATCACATAACATTCTTTCCATTTTTATAGATAGAAATGACGGTATACTTAGCCCTTAGCCAAGGTGTTCTATTTCAGTTGGTACAATCATTTAAATGAACCTCTTAAAGTCATCCATATTATAGAGAAATTAGTATATACAATATAATATAATCTAATTCTTCCTTGAAAAAACTGAAGTATAAGTTTAAAAATTAAATATCCAACATAGCCTTAGGCTTTTGTAAGAAAATAATTGACCGCATAATTGGTTAAAAAAATTTAATCACCCTCGAGGTCATTTGTGTATTTTAGGTGCTTTTACTGGTTTGCCCCTTTCTTTCCTTTGTTATGGCGTTTGTGTGGTGTCGGAATGGGTATCATGCTTCTCGAGGTAATTGGTTGAGTTCAGTTTAACTTTTTCAATCTGTTGTGGTCCTATGCTTAAAGAGTTGAATTTAGTCAACTTGGGGATATTTTGATGTCAGATCGGCATTTCATCAGTAGAATCAGTTCCATCAGCTATAAAAGAGTTATTTTTGTCAAGTGTGATGATCGGTTACGGTTTTGAGGCTTTTTTTTTTGGAGTTGGTGCGAGTAGGGGTTTTAGCCTTTAAGTTTTCCTTAAAGTATAACTTCCACTACAACAAATTCTATTATGAGGGACAAATAATTTCGTCATTTATAAATCATATTTCATCACTTAAAATCTTATGTGTTGAATGAAATTTAGTCAATCAGGCATCACTTAACGTGTGTCACTAAAAGTATACCACGATGATTTAGTGGTTCGTCACTAAAAGTAAAATCGTCTCCAAATGCATAAACATTTGTGAGGAATTTACTTATCAAAAAAATATAATTTTTTTGTAGTTAACAGTATGTTTTTTCACTAGAAATGTTATATTATCGATAAAATTATGTCGTCGCAAATTATTTAGTTCAATAAGTGACGACATTAATTGTCTCTGAAGTTATATGTATTTCGTAGTGAACAGATGTAGTTTTGTCACTAACGATTACTTTTTATATACAAAAATATATTTTATCCTTGAATGTATAACTTAAGGAAAAATTTATTATTATAAAAAAAAACTTAATGCTATTGTGGGTAAATCTATCATTTTGTAACTAAAACTATTAGTTTTACTGACAATATATATTGTCATTACAAAATTTCATGATTAGTAACAATTACAATTGTCATGACATAAAAAAATATCTGGCACTTCAATCTTATGACCTTCTTCCTCAGAGTGTGCACTTTAAAATAGTTGTTTTAACTTGTAACGCCACTGTCGACTTCTTTTTTTCTGGATATCCTCACAGCGATTATTCATGTAATTCTCATTCAAATTAATCTCAAACCACTCCTAATAAAACAAATAAGCTTTGAATACACATAAAAAATGATCAAATCCCTCTTATATTAAAAGAACAATCATCACATCTCCTAGCATAGTAATTAACTTCAATCTGACTGTTTTTTTATTAACTATCAAACCTGCATCTTCTTGAAATCATTTGTACAATCTCTAAGTTTATAAAAAATTAATAAATTATAGTTCATATGTGATTTTACACTAACAAGGAGAACCTAGAAAAACATTTAAATGGGCTGAAGAGTTGGAGTAGGCACAACCTAACGACAAGGCTCTGCTAGTTTAGTTTACAGAATGTCCATGCCAAGATTATAATATTTTGTTAAGATAAATAAAATTGCGATCCAAGCTGAAAATACTGATCCACAAGTTTCTATATTTTTTAGAAATTACTGATCCACAATCATCTTCTTGATATCATTTATGTGATCACGTACTTTAAAAAAAAATAAACATACAGCTCATAAGTGATTACTCTTGAGTCATATGGAATAAGCTTTTACACTAACAAGGAGTACCTAGAAAAGTATTTAAATGGGCTAAAGAGTTGGAGTAGGCACAAAGTATTTAAATGGGCTAGAAACTTTTGATACACTGGCATCTTCTTGATAACATTTATACGATACTTAATCAAAAGATACTAATAATTATAGTTCATATTTGAGTACTCTAGAGCCCTATGTAGTATAATTTTACACAAACAAGGAGTCCTTAGAAAAACATTTATGTGGGCTGAAAAGTTGGCGTACGAACAAGCTAAGGGAAAAAGTCAGTTTCTGATGTAGTTTACAAAATGTCACAGGCAGCATAAGCTTGCAATCAGGTTGAAAATATTGATCCACAAGTTTCTATCTTCTTTAGAGGATCCTTGAGAAATTGTTTACGAAGGAGTCTTGAAGAGATGAATGTATGCCCCTAGTTTTTATTTTAGTAGCATTTAGTTGAGTTGATCTGATATTTGTTTGTTTTAGTAGAAATCAGTATACCCTTAGTTGTTGTATTAGTCCCAGTTCCGGACCTCAACAGAGGATTTTGTTCTTTAGTGATTTTATTGATGCTATGTTGCTAGTGCAGAACTCATTCCTTAGTCGCGATCGTGGAGAGTCTCCTCCCTTTTCCTTAGTGTATGGGCGCTCTTGTGCATTCGCGAAGTGTCAACTTTGATGACCTTTGCGATCACGAGAAGGTCTCCATGATCGTGAAAAGCAATTCAATGCTTGCCAATGTCTTTTTAAAAGACGGGACAACAACCAAAACTGCATTTCCAATATGATTTTTAAGTGATTTTTGGAGCATTTCTTGTCGGATTTGAGAGATTTTTGTTTGAGTGTGTTGGGAATGTTCATGGTCTCAATCCAGGATGGTTGAATCTTTTGTTTTTCTTGGTAATACCCGCAATTTCATCTTTATTTCCCTATTATGAACCCTTGAGCTAAATTAAATGGTGGTCTTGGATTGTCTTGATCAGAAATTGGTTTGTACTCATGTTTGGGGCGCAAGTTCCTTGAGTGGTTTGAAACCTTGTAACAGAGTCGATTTCGTGACTCCATGCGTGGTATCACTTTTGCTTATTAGGGGTTTCTTGTTCTTTTGAGTCCCTTTAATTATTATTGCTTTGTAATGATTGTTTTTGTGTTTCCTGTGTGTTGTTGATAGCTTGCCATTGCCCCGAGGCTCTTTGGAAGGGTAAAACTCTTGAGTAATTTTTATGTGAGCGTGTATTCGGCCTCGAGGTGGGCAATGGTCTCTACTTCTTAGAATAATCCCTTTTAGATATATTATAATTTAGTAGTATTGTACGATTTGGTTAAACCTTATGATTAGCTTAGATTTTGCTGCCTAGTTGATTTATGGCCATTGTTGGGTTGTTAATGTATTATTATCCAAAAGCCTTAGTTTAGGTTGCCCTTATGCTTGCTGACAATTATCCTTAGAAATTCTCATAGGTCACATGAAACTAAGGATTGTTGTGTGTTTTTAAATTTTGACTCGCTTTGTATGCCTTTATGAATTCTTGAATTTATGATTTCTTTCTTGATTATTGAGTTATTGTTCTTGAGGTCGTGAGCTAGAAGTAGGTGTTTTTGGTTAGTCCTCTTGAGGTGTGACGAGTATTCTTCCCAGTTTTTTGTCGATGAAATGACTTAATTGTGATGATGCCTGGGAGGGGTGGTAGTTTTGGGATGAACTTTGATGGAAATGACTTGGTTTTGAAAAGGGAAAACTTTACTTTAATGAGTTGAAAGTCTGCGAAACCCATTTGATTCAAGAGTGATAAAAAGCCCTTTTACTTGATTATTTGTAATTTTTTTATGTCTTTTACTCTAATGAGCTCGCTTAATCATTTTGGGTAGCCCATTGTCTTAGGCTAGGTTAGAATCTCTCATCAGGATTTATATTAATGGTAAAGTCAATATGCCATCCCGGGTGGCCCGTGGATACATCTATCGGGGTTAGTGGCTTTTAGTTAAGCTTGAGGTATCATTCTAGGCAACTCGATGTTTCTTTTGGGCTTACAGGTTTCCTTACTTGGTTTTGAATGGCATCATAGTGTGAGTAGGCTTTCAAGTGTATTTAGTGTATTATGACTTGTGTATAACTTGTGACTTAATCTTTAATATTAATTTACTATGCTTTATCTTATATATCTTGTTTAGATTCTTCCCTTGTCTTTTAAATTCTTCGTGCTATTTATTTATATTTGATCTTTTTGTGCTCGATCAATCTATGATGCCTGCTAAGTACACCATGATTTTTTACTTATACTACACCTCAATACATTTTGTGATGCAGCTCCTAGTTCGAGCCACCCTTAGTGAGCATTGGACCTTCCTCGGTCGTCACAGAATCGGATCGTGGTGAGCCTCGAACGTCCAGATACTTTTTGCTTTCCCTCTTTTACACTGACATATATTTTGTATTTTGGATTAGTAAAATCTTTTGTGTTTAGGACCCTTTATATTTAGTAGCTCATGTATAGGTGATACCAGGTCTGAGGATTGATTCTTGTGTTAGTTGTGTCTTCTCGGTTTCTTTTGGGCCTCTTTTGTATATTTTGTCGCAATAATGATTTACTATGTGATCCATCAGTTTATTTTGCTTCTCTTTCCGCTATTTGACCTATTATAAATATATTGTTGTCTTCTGCAGGTTTTATTTAGGTTTATGCTAGTCCACTTGGAGGGTTATAATGAACACCACTATAGCTTGATCTTCTGGTCATGACAACGTGGTATCAGAGCACAATTAAAGGACCAAGTTCCTATTAGAGTCTTATGGATCGATACCATGACGTCCGTATCCAATCTTCGACAGGCTATAGGACATTCTTGGGATACTTCATTGTTTCTTAGCACTTATTGTGCATTGATGATTGTACAAATATCTAAAGTCTATTAGTTTCATTCTTTCTGAGATGGCTAGGACCAGGTCGAATGCGGGTGGGCGATACCCTTCTACACCTCTAGGAGGAGCCACTACTAGGGTTACATATCGAGGAAGACATAGAGGTCAAGAGAGATAATGGACTACAATACTAGCTCGAGACCACGAGCGAGTAATAACACTAGAGCTTGAGGTAGAAGTTAAGTATGTCCAACATTAGCCAAATTATGCGAAGCCAGCCTAGCATCCACTGGGGTTCGTGGCCACCCAGTACTTCAGGATTCTTTTGTTAGGATCCTCTGATTCAAGTAAGGCATGTCGCATAAGGGTATTATGCGTAGCACATCAGCTGGACACTAGGTCAAAGATGAGGTACAAACTTCAGTCCTAACAAGTACATAGGGTATTTAGACCCCAACGACATATCATACTGTTATGGCCCCCTCTTTAGTGGCTTAGCCAGTTCTGACATTTTCTCCACCTATGGCTCGTAGGCTAGCTGTGTCGTCTAAGGAGCATAAGATGTTGGGATGATTCATAAGATTGGGTCCTCCTAGGTTCTCTGGTACTGCAAGCGAGGATGCTAATGAGTTTCTGCTCAGTTATTAGGAAAGGTTGCATAATCTTGGATTAGTGGAGTCTCACAGGTTTGATTATAACACCTTCCAGTTTGATAGGTGGGTGAAGTAGTGGCGAATATCTTATCTTTAGTGCAGACTCGCCAAGCCACCTTTGATGAGTTGGACTTAGTTCTTTGAGGCTTTCTTGGAAAAATATGTACCTCGAGATGAGTTTAGAGACTTGACTGAGGGATCACTTTATAGTTGAAGAAAATGAGCCATGATTCCATGAGTTTGCTAGACATACATATATGTTAATGCCGACAAAGCACGATAAGGTGTCTAGGTTTGTCTGAGAACTCTCATGTCCACTGTGGATGCCTGCATAGTAGATGGTGGCATCGAGTTGCTCTTCACTTCTGATTTTTGACCATACACGCACAATTGAGGGGAAGATTGGGTCCTCCTAGGTTCTCTGGTACTGCAGGTGAGGATGCTAATAAGTTTCTGCTCAGTTATTAGGAAAGGTTGCTTAATCTTGGACTAGTGGAGTCTCACAGCTTTGATTATAACACCTTCCAGTTTGATGGGTGGGTGAAGTAGTGGCGAATATCTTATCTTTAGTGCAGACTAACCAAGCCACCTTTGGTGAGTTGGAGTTAGTTCTTTGAGGCTTTCTTGGAAAAATATGTACCACGTAGCTCGAGGGAGTGGTTTCGAGATGAGTTTAGAGACTTGACTGGGGGATCACTTTATAGTTGTAGAAAATGAGGCACGATTCCATGAGTTTGCTAGACATACATCTATGTTAATGCCGACAAAGGACGATAAGGTTTCTAGGTTTGTCTGAGAACTCTTATGTCCACTGTGGATGCCTGCATAGTAGATGGTGGCATCGAGTTGCTCTTTACTTCCGATTTTTGACCATACACGCACAATTGAGGGGACTCGTGGTGAGGCTAATGGAGGCACCCACAAAATGCCCCACTATAAGGGTGGTTTTAGTGGGTCTTAATTCGGTGGTAGAGGGTTCCCAAGCAGAGGCTACCCACAATCATTTTAGCCTGCTAGGCTGGTTTAGGCAACTCTATAGATTATAGTTAGTAGCACTACAGGTTCTAGTTGTCAGATGGTTCAGGCACTTGTTAAGGGTTCTCAGGGTGTACATTTATAGTATTTACGATGTGGTGATCTGTTTGGTTCAATCAACTGGTCTCAGAGGGGTACTACTGGTAGAGGGTTCTATAAGTGTGGTGTAGTGTTTCACTTTGCCCGAGAGTGTCCTACGACCAGTTATCGTAGGAGGAAGGGCCAGTCAAGTCAACAGAGTTTGACGAGTCAACAAGGTCACCCCAGGGCTCTAGTTTAGGGTACTAGGGGTTGTCCCTAGAGTATTAGATGTGGTCATGAAGCATGAAGAGTAGGTGGACAAGATAGATGCGGTCTATCTTATCTTGCCTATGTTCGTGATACTAGTGCCGACACTTTGTGGAATGAAACTTTGGTAGACCTTATTGTGTTAGACATGGTAGATTTCTACTTGATTTTAGGCATGGATTGGCTGTCGCTCTATCATGCGGTCCTGGATTGCTTCTCCAAGACTGTTACTTTTTGTATGCCTAGTATCCTCCTCTTGTGTGGGCCAATTCTGATTGTTATTTTATGAGAGGTGTCATCTCTTTTCTGATAGCGCGACGGTTGGTATAGAAGGGTTGTCTATCTTATGTTTCCTATGTTTGTGAAATTAGTGCCGACAGTCCTCCTCTTAATTCAGTTCTTGTGGTTAGAGGGTTTGCAAATCTGTTCCTTACTAATCTACTTGGTCTTCGAGTTGACCGTGATATTGATTTTAGGATTGATATTGAGCCAGTACGCTACTAGTTTCTATTCAACTTTATTAGATGGCTCCAACTGAGTTGAAAGAGCTTAAGGAGCATCTTGATGATCTCATAGGTAAGTGGTTCATTAGATCAAGTGAATCTCCTTAGGTGCTCTTGTCCAGTTCGTGAAAAATATAGATGGTACCTTGTGTGTGTATTGACTACAAACAACTAAATTTTGTGACTATTAAGAACATGTATCATATGACCCGAATTGATTATTTATTTGACCAGCTTCAAGATTCTACAGTGTTCTCTAAGATTGACTTGAGATCGGGCTACCACCATTTGAGGATTAGGGCTGCAGACATCACTAGGACTGCCTTTTAGTACTCGATATGGCCACTACAAGATCTTAGTCATGTCTTTTTGGTAGATTAATTCCCCAACAACATTCATGGATTTGATGAACCAAGTGTTCAGACCCTATTTTCACTCCTTACTGATTGTGTTCATCGATGGCATCTTGGTCTACTCCATTAGTATAGAGCATCATGAGGAACATCTGAGGATTGTACTCTAGACTTTAAGGGATCTGTGGTTATATTATAAATCCACTGAGTGTGAGTTTTGGTTTTATTTTATAGTGTTCTTGGGGAACGTAGCTTCCAAGGATGGGATTATGGTGTAACTGGTAATGATTGATGTACTCCGTTGTTGGGACAAGCCTACTTCTCCTACTGAGGTTCGTATTTTTATTTGGTCATGACAACATGCTCCTATTGACGGTTCATAGAGGTTTTTTTTTCTATTGCCGTACATTTGAATAGATTGACTCAAAAGAATGTTCCCTTCTAATGCTGTAATGAGGGTGAGGCGAGCTTTTTGAAGTTCAAGGCTTTATTGACTTCACCACCGATTTGAACTCTTCATATGGATGACCATGGATTTATGGTGTACTTTGATGCTATTGGTGTTGTCTTGGGTTGTGTTTTAGTGCAGAATGGCAAAGTTATTACTTATGCTTCTAGACAGTTGGAGCTTCACGCGAAGAACTACCCTACTCATGACTTAGAGTTGGCAGTATTAGTGTTTGCGTTTAAGATTTGGAGGAAGTATTTGTATGGGGTTCACTATGAGGTTTTCACCAACCATCGCTAACTTTAGTACATATTCAACTAGAGAGATGTTAATTTTATTTGTGTTTTCTTACACGTGGGGGAACAACCTATGTCTTTAAATAGTCATTCCTTAGCCAACCAATTGTTAGACTGAACATTTCTGAGTCAGACAGAGTAATTGCTTGTATAGAGGCTAGATCTGCTTTTATGGAGAAGTTTTAGGCACAACGGTTTAAGTATCCGAGGTTGATGGTGATTCAGGACAAGGTTCATAGCGGTGAGGCTAGGAAGGTGATCTTATATCCAGAGGGAATTTTAAGGATTGAGGGTCGTATTAGTGTCACTAGAGTTTGTGAGTTGGTTGAGTCGATTCTTGAGAAGTCCCATTGTTCCAGATATTCCATTCATCCTGGTTCTACGAAGAAGTATCGTGATTTGAAGATAAATTATTGATGTTGTGTGATGAATAATGGCATTGCAGCGTACATTGCTAGGTGCCTGAACTGTTATAAGGTGAAGTACGAGCACTAGAGGCCATGTGATTTGACCTAGTGGCTACCCATTTTGAAGTTGAAGTGGGAGTGCATATCCATGGACTTTTTTGTATGCTTACCACATACTTTTTGTGGTTTTGATTCTACCTAGGTTATCGCGGATCATAGACCAAGTTTGCATACTTTCTACCAGTTCGGACTACCTTTAATTTAGAGAGATTGACACAAATTCACCTTCGAAAAAATGTTCATTTGCATAGGGTGGCGGTCTCTATCAACTCACATCGTGGTACTCAGTTCATATCTCATTTCTAGAGGTCTACTCAGATAGAGTTGGATGCTTAGGTATACCTTAGTACAACTTTTCATCCTCAAACCGATTGTCAATCAAAAAGGACTATTCAAGTTTTAAGGGATATGTTGTGGGTATGTGTTTTTTATTTTCGTGGTTAGTAAGATCAATCCTTAGGTTTGGTGGAGTTTTAATATAATAATAGCTACCATTTGAGTATGTAGATGTCCCCATTTGAGGCATTATATGGTAGGAGATTCCATTTTACGATGGGTTGGTTTGATGCATTCAGGGTTAAACAATAAAGCACTGACCTGTTTAGAGAATCTGTAGATAGTGTCTGTATGATCCAATAGCAACTACGTACTACCCCGAGTAGGTAGAACAGCAATATTAACTGGAGGTTGTGCCCTTTAGAGTTCATGGTTGGTGACCAGGTTTTTCTGCGGGTGCCACCCATGAAGGTAGTGATAAGGTTCAAGGGGAGGGGCAAGCTTAGCCGCATGTTCATCGACTCTTTTGATATTCTGAAGAGGGTTAGAGAGGTACCTCATGAGAGATCCTAGCCTCCAACTCTTTCGAGTGTTCATCATGTGCTCCATGTTTCTATGTTGAGACAGTATGTGCCTGATTAGTCTAACGTGCTTCAGTGGAAGTGTGTTAAGCTTCATGAGTCCTTGAGTTTTGATTAGGAGCTTGTGACAATTTAGGACAAACATGTGAGGTAGTTCCAACCTAAGGAGATCCCTTCAGTGAAGGTTCAGTAGAGGCATTGTCTTGTTGAGAAGGCCACTTGGGAGTCCGAGCTTGACTTGAGGGCCCATTATTCTCGTCTTTTTTAGCCTTCATATAGTCCCTTTGTTTTACTTTCACAGGTGAAACTCCTTTTAGTAGTGGATATAGTATTGACCCTTGAGGTCATTTCTTTATTATTGCATGTTTTACTATTTTTCCCATTCCATAACTTCCTTACTACTTTTGTGTGATTCCAGGATGGGTAGCATGTCTCTCGATGTAACTCGTTGAGTTTAGTGTTAGTTTTTCAGTTTTTTTGTGGCCTTATGCTTAAAGAGTTAGCTTTACTCAATATCCGGAGACTTTGATGTCAGATTGGAATTTCCTCATTTCCATCAGCTTCGAAAAGGTAATTTCTTTCTAGTATGATGATCAGTTTGTGTTTTGCAGCTTTCATTTGGATTTGGTGCGAGTAGGCATTTTAGCCTTGCAGTTTTCCTAAAGCTGTGACTTTGGTCAACTTACTTGTTATGCGCTCGGAATCAAATTTCATCAACGTGTTGGTTTATGATGTTTTCCGGATGTAGTTGTTGCATTTAGAATTTTGTTTGTTATTTTTTTAAACGTGTTGACTTTGGTCAACATTTTCCTGAGATGACCTCTGTTGGTTGTTTTGTTGATTTAATTGAGAGAGAAATGTTGTTTCCGGCGTAGTCGTATACTTGGTTTGCGTAGATCGGAATTTGAACGAGTTTGGGTTCATCCCTGTAGTAATCGAATGAATTGAGTTGTCAACATAGACCCCCCAACGAAGGATTTTTTACCTTAAGTATTTTGTTGATGCAGTGTTGCTGGTGCAGCCCTAATTCATTCATCACTTTCACGGGCCCTTGGTCGTGTTTGCGATGACCAACCTCCCAGATCTTTATATTCACAGGACATATGTTGCGGTCGTGGAGGGTCACCTCCTATTTCCTTCACAACCAGGGGTAGACCTCTGCGATCATGAAAAGACATTCAATGCCTAACAGTGTCTTTTTAAAAGACGGGACAACAACAAAAACCCCATTTCCTACTTGGATTTTACGGGATTTTGGTAGCATTTCTTGCCCGTTTTTGGTGATTCTTGTTGGAGCGTATCAAGAAAGTTAGTGGATTTTCTGCAATTTCCTCTTTATTTCCCTACTTTGAAGCATTGAGCTAAATTGAATGGTTGGTTTTGTTTGGCTTGATCGAAACTCGGTTTCTGCTCATCGTTTGGGCATAAGATCCTTGAGTGGTTTGAGACCTTGTGAGTGAGTCGATTCTGTCACTCCATGTGCATGTCCCACTTTTTATTGTTAGGGTTTTCTTTTATTTTGGGTCCATTTATTGATTATTTTCCCTAGGTGTTTTTGATAGCTTGACACCACTGCAAGGCTCTTCGAAAGGGCAAGGCTCTCGAGTGATTTGTTCGTGAGCGTGTATCTGGCCTTGATTTGGTTGTGGTCTCTACTTCGTGGAGTTAGCTCTTTTAGATTGATTATAATTGAGTAGTATCATATGATTTGGTTAATCCTTAGGATTAGCATAGGTTTTGACCCCTAGTTGATTTATGCCCATTGTTCAGTTGTTTAGGTAGTTTTAGTTGGAAGCCATTTAGTTTAGGTTTCCCTTCTTCTTGTTGACTAGTACACTTACAAATGCTCATAGGTGGCTTGAAACGTAAGATTGTTGTGTGTTTTGTTTATTTTGGATCGATTTGTATGCCTTGACATATTCTTGAATTTATGATTTCTTTCTCAATTATCAATTGTTCGGCTTAAGGCCGTGAGAGAAAAAAAGGAGTCCCAGGTTAGTAATTTGTAGTGTGTTGGGTATTATTCCCAGTTTCATTTGCATGAAATGAATTAATTGTGATGATACCCGAGAGAGGAGGTACTTTTGGGATGACCTTTGATGGAAACAACTTGGTATTAAAAAAGGCAAAACCTAACCTTAATGAGCTGAAAGTCTCCGAGACCCTTTTGATATAAGATTGATAAAAATCCCCTTTTTACATGATTATTTGTAAATTTCCGCTATATTTACTCTGATGAGCTCAATGTATCATTTCGGGTAGCCCACTAGGATAGGCTTGGTCAGTTTATCATCTGGATTTATAATAATGGTAAGCTTGAAGTGCCATCCTAGGTGGCCCAAGGATATATACATCTGGGTTAGTGGCTTTCAGTTGAGCTTGATTTATCATTCTAGGCGACTTGATGTTTCTTCAGGACTTACGTGTTTCCTTACTTGGTGTTTGCACTGCATCATCGTGTGAGTTATCTTTCATCTGTATTGACTGTATTATGATTTATGCATAACTTCTTACTGAATCTTTGATATTATTTGACTGTCCTCTATCTTAACTTTGTTGTTTAGATTTTTCACTTGTCTTTTAGAGTATTCCTTCTATTTATTAATATTTAATATTTATAAGCTTGATTGGCCTATGCTGCCTGGTGAGTACCCTATGTTTTGGTACTCATAGTGCACATCTACATCTTTTTTTGATGCAACTCCTAGTTATAGCCATCCTAAGAGAGCGTTGGATCTTCCTCCGCCGTCATAGAGTCGAATCATGGTGAGCACCTGGCATCCAGAGACTTGCTGCTTTTCCTCTTTTGCACTAACTTGTGTTTTGACTTCTTGATTAGTCAGCTCTTATGTATTTAAGACCTTTTGTACTTAGTAAATCGTGTATAGGTGCTACCAAGTCGGGGATTGATTCTTCTGTTAGTTTTGTCTTCTCGGTACTTATTGACCTCTTTTGTATATTTTGTATCGTAGTACTTATTTATAATGTGGTCCATTCATTTATTTTGCTTCTCTTCCATCTATTTGTCTTTTTATTATTAGATTGTTTTCCTTCTAGAATTTTTATTTGGGTTAAGACTTCTCCACTCGAAAGGTTATAGTGGATGCCAACATGACTATATTTTCGGGTCATGACAAAAATATAAGGTGAATTACATTAATTACAAATTTATTAAGAAACTGAAATTCTACAGAAAAGACAAACAATGGATTGTAGAATTCTCATAATTGTAATTTATTATAATCTAGAGTGATGTAGAAAATTCAAGCATAGTATTAAAATGTGCACACCTATTAATTATTTTAAGGTCATTTTAACATTTTACTTTTTTTAAAATATTGAACAAATTTTGTTGATACAAAATATATATATATATGTGTGTGTGTGTGTGTGTGTATGTGTGTGTGCATAATTTGATAATAGTGGTACATAAGAAATATAATAGCAATATTTTTTTTGCCGCACTCTGTTTTGCGAAAAAAGCTAAATTAGATTTATGGTACCTTATGATTTTAATAATAAAAGGTCTACCTTTTTATTCATTCAGAAACTTTATTCCTAACGTATTGCGTCATAACTTCTTGCAGGAACAATTAGAATATTACAATGAGCTCTGACATATTTTTTCCCTGTTTAAATAGGTGTTCAAGAATTCCAAAGAGATGTACGATAAGGTGATAAATATCTATAATTTGAGTACATAGATTCATCCAATTACCAGCTCCATTCATTTCAATCCAAGCCATAAAATGTTACGCTAATAGCTTAGCCAGATTGACTCATGGGTAATCTTATTAAACTCTTTTAAGGAATATTTTTTCTTTGATATGTTATATATTGGTGTAATAAAGAAAAAAATATAATTTTAATCGGTACAAAAAATTTATAAAAGAACAAACAAAGCAATTGAAACTTAGTAAGAAGTGGACGGATAGGGGCGTGATCCACATTTTCCCAATTAATTTTAACTGAGATAAATTTTGAATGAGTTAGTAATTCAACTATTTCATAACTTAAATTCAGATAAATTTAGCATAACTGACCCATTTGGTAAATAAACCAACTTGAGTAATCTTAAGGAGAGTTAGAGTTTAGATCACATGCTTCCTGCGAGATCGCGACAACCCAGTAGTGAAATCCATATTTTTCTTCTCCCACTTCCATTCCAGAAGATCTATGTTCTGAGCCATACCACTGGGCCTTTGGTGCTCTACCTTGACTTGTTTACAATTTTTCACTTAGAAACAAACTCTGCATTACACCTCTTCATACTACTCCACCAATAGACTTTTCTGAAGTCACGGTACATCTTTGTGGAACCGCGATGGATTGAATATTTGGAACTATGAGCTTCTTCTATGATCCTCTGTTGCAAGTCATCCATCTTTGGTACACACAATCTACCTTGATACCTCAACACACCATCTCCCCCTTGTAAAAAAGCCATCACTTTTTGCTATTGAATATTTGCCTTCAATAAAAGCAAAACAGGGTCTTGGTCTTGTTTCTCTTTCACTCCAGACACTATTGATGATTCAGCCCCATTCATCAACACCACTTCATCTTCATTGGAATCCAATGACCAGACTCATAATCGTGCAAGTATATACACATCTTTTGCTAATTCTTTCTTTCCTTCTTCAAAATGGGCAGTACTACCCATAGATAACCTACTCAAAGCATCACCAACAACATTATCCTTACCTGGGTGGTAGAGAATAATCATGTCATAATCCTTGAGTAACTCTAACCACCTCCTCTGTCTGAGATTAAGCTCTTTCTGACTCAATATATACTAAAGACTCTTGCGATCAGTGAACGCATCTACATGAACACCACAGAGATATTGATGCATTATTTTCAAAGCAAACACTACGACAACCAACTCTAGATCAAGAGTCGAGTAATTCTTCTCGTGAATCTTAAGTTGTCTAAAGGCATAGCTTTTATCTTTGCCATTGTGCATCAATACACAACCAAGTACAACTTTGGATTCATCAAAGTACACAACAAAGCCTCGGGTACCCTGTGGTAGGGTCAATACTGGGGTAGTAGTTAACAAGTTTTTCAATTCTTGAAAGCTTTTCTCAAAATATTCAGACCATTGAAACTTCACTATCTTCTGAGTCAACTTTGTCAACGGGGACGAAATTGATGAAAACCCCTCCACAAACCTCCAATAGTAACCAGCCAAACCAAAAGAAACTCCTTATATAGTTGGAGACGTGGGTGTAGGTCAATTCTACACTGCTTCAATCTTCAGAGTGTCAAGTCCGATCACTTCACCAGAAACAATGTGGCCTAAGAATTGCACGAACTCAATCCAAAACTCACACTTGGAAAATTTGGCACACAACAGTCTATTTGTTAGAGTTTGAAGAATTACTCTAAGATGACTATCATGATCCTCTGTATTCCTAGAATAAATTAGAATATCATCAATAAACATGATAACAAACATTTCAATATATGGTTTAAGTACTCTGTTCATAAGATACATGTACGTTGCAGGAGCATTGGTAAAACAAAAGACATAACAAGAAACTCATAATGACCATAGCGGGTCCTGAATGTTGTCTTTGGGATGTTACTTTCCCTTACTCTCAACCAATGATAGGCTGATCTAAGGTCTATCTTCGAAAAGAATGTGGCACCCTGAAGTTGATCGAAGAGGTCATCAATTCTCGGAAGAGGATACTTATTCTTTATGGTAAACTTGTTTAATTAATGGTAATCAATATACATCCTAAGAGAACCATCTTTCTTCCTCACAAATAAGACCGGAGTGCCCCAAGGTGAGACACAGGGTCGAATAAAACCTTTATCAAAAGGTGTTCCAACTACCCTTTGAACTCTTTCAACTCAGCAAGATCCATTTTATATGGGGTAATGGAGATAGGTCAAGTATCATGAAGAATATCTCTACTAAAGTCTATTTCTCACTTAGGAGGGACTCCAAGAAGATAATCTGGAAAGACCTCTGGAAACTCACTCACAACTGGAAATGACTGAATAAGCAGTGTCTCAACACTAGAGTCATTAACTAGGACTAAGTGATAGTTGAACCCCTTAGAAACTATTTTTCTGGCCTTAAGGTACGAAATAAAATGACCCTTAGGCACTGCTGAACTACTCTTCTACTCTATAACTGTCTCCTTATGAAACGAGAACTTAACTACTCGAGTCCTACAATCAATTGAAGCATAACATTCATGAAGTCATCCATACCTAGAATAAAATCAAATTACACCATGTCTAACTCGACTAAGTCAGCCATGTTGTCCTTGTGATTGATAGAGATGGTACAATCACGATAAACTCTCTCAGCTAGAATAGACTCACTAACAGGTGTGAAAACACTAAAAGGCTCAAGAAGTCGCTCGAGACGGATATCAAATCTCATAGCAATATACGAAGGATTACAAAATATAGACTCGCACCTTGATCAAGAACATATATATCAAAATAAAAGACTTTGATCATACCAGTGACAACATCTGGTGAATTCTCTTGCTCTTGGTGACTGGTGATAGCGTACAGACGTTTGCACCTCCGCTTGTCCCTGAAGTAGCTCCTCTTGGTGCACCTTTGTCTACTGGAACCACTGAAGAAGATTATGCTCTATTGCCCTATTACTATTACATTACCTGTTCTTAGGGCACTCTTTCATGAAGTGACCTGTCTTACCACACTTGAAATAGCCACTGGAGCCATCACGAAACTCTCCTAGCTAGTTCGTACCACACTTAACACATCTAGGACCCCAGTTGCCTCCCTGTGCGACACTACCCTGAGATTGAGGAGGTCGAGCTCAAAAGTTCTGCGAATTTTGATATCTGAACTAAACTTTGTTCTTTGGTGAAAGTGAACTAGCAGATGATGGAGTAGGTCTAATTGGCCTTTGTTGAGAAGATGACTAGTTTGTAGTACATGCCTTCTGCTGTCCAAACTCACTACCTACTTTCTTAGCCTTTTTGTTGAGGAAGTGTTCCCTATCTCTCAACTTGTCTTCCTCAACCTGTTGCATATGGATCATAAACCTTGATATGTCTATGTCCCCTATCAACTTAGCTACTTTACCCTCCTTACTCGACAAGTGAGACAACCCAGACACAAACAAGCTCATCATGATCCTCATATCCGTAACCATCTACAGAGGATAACGGGATAGTTGAGTGAACTTGAGGCTATACTCATGCACACTCATGGACTCCTGCTTAAGGGTAAGAAATTCTCTTACCTTTGCCTCTCTCGGCTCACAGGGAAAGAAACGCCACTTGAAGGCACTTACAAACACAACCTAGCTCACAATTGGTGCCCCTTTGGCTCTGCTCTTCTTCCATTGGTCGTAACAAATCCTAGAAATACCCTTGAGCTAGTATTCATCTAACTCAACTCGGTCAACATCAGCAACGTTATAACCTCAAACACCTTCTGCAGCTCCTCCATAAAATTCTTTGGATCCTCAGTAACATTTGACTCTGTGAATTCTGGGGGATTCATCTTGAAGAACTCATGGATTCTTGATGTATCAGCCATATCCTATCGAACCACTCTTTGTTGCCTAGCTTGGTTGGTCACCAGGTGACTCAACATACGGATAGCAACCTAGAACTCAGCATTAGTGACCTCTCCTTGGGGTTGCACTTTTGGTGCATTGGGTATCCCTTGATCCTGGGATCAACATTTTTCCTAGCAGGACGACCTCAAACAGCTCTTTGTAGAGGAATTATTTGAAAGATACGCGCTAGCACGAATTAGAAAGAAACTTTTATAGAGTGGAACTCAATCGAATGAAAAGAGTATGAAAGAATTAAAAGATTTCCTAAATATCGCAACCTCCTAATTGTAGATGTGGTGAACTTCACACCGATAACGAGGAATGTACATACATGGCTTCATAGACATCCTAGGAATTTTTAACTCTATGCTTTGATACCAAGTTTGGCACACCCCGTGCCTACACCCTGGACGTGGCCGGCACTCGAGAACCATTGCTAGTCCCCAAGCAAACCCTTGGCCTTTCTCAATACCCCGTAGAAGACTTACTCAACAATATATGACCTTAATTTTCAAAGATTAACTCAAATATCTCAAGATAAATAACTTAGATTATTTAAAGTATTTAACAAGCCATAAAAAACAACTTAAGTCTTAAACTTTAGCAATGGAAATGGAAAAGACTCCTCAAAATACTACTATCTATGAAGCCTCTAATAACTATGACAGACGTCGAAACATGACCCACGACATCTTAATAATACTGAAAATAAAAGTGGAACCCTCCAGAAGCAAGGAGGCTCACCGAAGCTAACTGGGGATGCAAGGGATAGCAACAGAGAACTTGTTGACTACCCTGAATACCTTTATATGCATCATAAGAAGATGTAGGCCAAATAGAGTCAGTACATTGAATGTAAGAGCATGTAAGGGGAACTCTAAAGCATAAATGTAGGCTTAAACTGAAAGAACAGAAAAAGATGCTCAACTCGTCTCAACTCAACTCAAGGATACTCAACTCAACTCAAGAATAGTCAACTTAAATCAATATAAAAGCAACAATAAAGATGCAATTTACATAAATCACTTAAAACAATAGATAATAACTCAATATATATGAAAATATACAATAATAAAATCTTTACTCTTATTTGGGAGATTATCTAACCGACAACCATCACTATGAGCTACGTGATGATACAACGTCTCGCCCACACTGCCAGAACTTTCCTATACGTTGACGGAGTATAGGACATCCTCAACTAAGTGGATCCACTAAGCTATGCTTAAAAGGAATAAGGAATCATCTAAAAAGTATGACCCTTTACCCATGTTGGCATACATGGTTTATGAGGATTTAGCATTGTCTGAACTCATCCCCATATCGGTGCACAATAATACTCCTAAGAAGGCTTCCTCAAAACACGCCTAACTCGCAGGTGGTGCATCCTCAGCTCTACCCTCTTTCCACTGGTCAAACCAAGTGCTAGCAGCATTTTTCAGTTGATATGTAGCCAGTTCAACTCTCTCAGTATCGGCAACATGCATAACCTCAAATACCTTTTTCAGTTCCTCAACAAAACTCTCTGGATCCTCAGTAGTGCTTGAACCCGTGAAACTTGGAGGATTCATCCTCAAGAACTCTCGGACCCTCGAAGTATCAATTACTTCCTGTATAGCTCCTCTTTGTTGCCCAACCTGGTTAGTCACAGCTTGGCTCAACATCCGGATAGCCTTACGGAACTCAACATTGGTAACCTCTCCTTAGGGTTGCACTTCAGGTGCATTAGGTACCCCTTGCTCCACATTATTACACCTAGCAGGACGACCTCTGACAGCACTTCGTGGAGGCATGATTATCTGAAAACACACGCAAGCACGAATTATAAAGAATATTTTTAGAGATCAGACTCTAACATAGGAAATGAGTGTGAAAGAAATGAGATATTTTCCTAAGTGTTGGAGCCTCCAAATTATAGATGTGGCGCGCTTCCCACCGATAACTAGGACTCTACATACACGGCTTCATAGACTCCCTATGACTCTTGAACTCTGCTCTGATACCAAGTTTGTCACGCCCCGAGCCTACACCCCAAAAGTGGCTGTCACTCGAGAACCATTGTTGGCCCCAAGCAAACCCTTGGCCTGGCTTACTTACTTAGTGGAAGATTCTATGCACATTTATAATGATCAATAGCACTATACTCACTTGAATAATAAAATACTGAGAATGCTTAAAGAGTAAAACAGTCAACTTGGCTAAAATGGCAACTCAAGTCTTAACGTATGATGAAAATGTAAAGACAGTTGAACTACTAACTGTCCGACTGTCTATGAAGCCTCTAAAACAAAGAGGGATGTCGAGACAAGACTCACGATCATCCTAACATTGAAATACTGAAAGCAAATGATAAAAAGAGTCCTCCGGAATGCAAAGAGGCTCACCAACTGACTCTGAGTGCTTAACTGGATCAACGAGGCGCTGGTTGTTGATCCTGGTTATCTGAGTCTGCATCATAATACAATGCAGGGCAACTAGCATCAGTACATGGAATGTATGAGTATGTGAGTTGGAATGCTAAACATAACTTAAGCTTTAAAAGGATCTGAAAGGAACACTTACCTTGGCTTTACTCAACTCCTGAACAACTTAACTCAAAATAAAGCAATAAATATATGCAATTTATAGAAAGCTTGTAAAATAGTAGAAAACGACTTAGTTCGTTTAAGAAAAATACAATAACAAACTCAACTTTACTCATATAATAAAGTAATACATTTTATGTTGGAGATTCTCTAACCGACAACCACCACTATGAGCCTAAGTAGTGATACATCGTCTTGCCCATGCTGCCAAAACTGTCCTATACTTTGCCGTCATATAGAACGCTTAACTAAGTGGATCCACTAGTCTATGCTAAAAGTATCTTAAGGAGTCATCTAAAAAGTATGATCCTTTACTACCCATGATGGCTGCATGGTTTATGGAGACTCAACTTAATATGAACTCGCATCCCCATATCGGTGCTCAATACTACTCGCAAAATATACTTATCTCATATGATTTAAAATCAAAACTTCTTTCTTTGGTTTGAGATAATTACTCAAAACTTTAGCATAAAAGCTCTCATGGAAAGTGGTGTTTCCCTTTCTTATTCAACTGTGAAAATATTTAAAACTCTTGGGAATACTTAGTTCCCTTATGGATTTTTGAGAAATGAACTCAACTCTTTATTCTTTGCTTAACTTGAAACTTAAGTCTTAACATAATGTTAAAACGTTTGTGAAAGACTTTAGAAAAACTTTATAAACTTCTCTTGACTTGCTTCTTAACTTCTAGATTTGACTTTTAACGTCTCTTGACTTTGATCCTAACGTTCCTTGAATTGGATTATGGATTCAAGGTTCATGATCTCATGTTTATGGATTATTTCATGACGATTAAATTTACCAAAAAGTGTTGGAATCAACTAAGAAACATAGGTACATTGATAAGGAACAAGTACGAAAAGATGTGGAACGATTGGGGACAACTGGCGTCCCTAGCGCTCTGAAAGATGTGGAGCGCCAGCCCTCAATATTCAGAGACCAGTATGCGGTGCGCTGGCTGTCGCAGTGCCCCAAGGATGAAGATGCAGAACCCCTTTTGGGGTGCGCTGGCTAGCGCGGCGCCTCACCCCTATCCTTAGGTGTTTGACTACTTTTCTTCTTTGTTTTTCATCTCTAAACCCTCTGAACTTCAATGGTTCCTTCCCCAAACACTTAGAATCATTTTTACCCTCAATATATGATAGATTTAAACTGAAATTATACCCGAAAACATGAATCAAATCGCAAGAAACTCCAACAACACACCCCACAAGAAATTCCAACGGAACTTTCAACAATGTTCATCAAGAACTCAATTTCTAAATTTCAAAGACTTAAATTCACTGAATTGAATCATGGTTGGCGCGTGGGTGAACTAACCCAACTCTATGTGATCTCACATACCTCAAAGGGATCACCCCTTGATGAAATTCACAAGTTAAACTTGACGATCTTGACGAATCTTGATTTCTCTTCTCCCTTCTCCTCTTTTCTCTTATCTCCAAGCCCTAGCGTGAAACTTCAACTTTTCTAAACTATCTAAAATCTGATTTTACCCCAATTAACTCCTAAAAGCGAATTAGAATAATTAGGTAAGGAAAAGACTAAATTGCCCCTCCAAAATCCGTATCAGACTTTCCTTAATCAAACAACCTAACTTCCAAAGGGCATAATTCACTCATCCTGAGCTAGGAGTTATGGCCGTTTGAAGTTGACCAAAAACTCAACTAACATACATCAAAATTTTCCAGATTTTCATATACTTTCCAAAAATGATTCTTTCCCCAACTTTTAACTATTTCCTAGTTATTTCAATTTGAGATATGTTACAATATCTCCCCCTTGGGTACATTCATCCTCGAATGAGATTACTCTTACAAGGCTAAGGATGTACTATTAGTCATACATTTCAAGCACCAAATAAGAAAAGCAAACACAACATGCCAATTTATAAGTAAAATGTCAAGAAAAAGATTAGTACCTAGATTTGGAACTTCCCCGGATTCGAAGAGATGTGGATATCTCTTCTTCATATCCTCCTTAGCTTCCCAAGTAGCGTCCTCAACAAATTGGTTCCTCCAAAGGACTTTGACTGATGCTACTTCCTTAGTCCTCAACTTGCGAACTTGGCGATCTAGAATTTGAACAGGAATCTCCTCATAAGATAAGTTATTCTTGATCCTAATATCTTAATTTGGTATGATCAATGAAGGATCGCCCATTCACTTCTTCAACATGGAGACGTGAAATACCGGATGAACTGCTGCTAACTATTGTGGTAGCTCCAACTCATAAGCTACTTTGCCAACCCTCTTGGCTATTCGATAAGTTATAATATACTGGGCACTAAGCTTCCCCTTCTTACCAAATCTCATAACGCCCTTTATGGGTGAAACTTTTAAATACACCCAATCATCAACTTCAAACTCTAACTCTCTTCTCCTAACATCAGTGTAGGATTTCTGACGACTTTGCACCGTCTTCAACCTCTCTTGAATCACTTTCACCTTCTCCATGGCTTGATGAACTAGATCTGGTCCTATCAACCCTGCTTCACCAACTTCAAACCAGCCAATAGGAGCTTTGCACCTTCTCCCATAAAGAGCTTCATAAGGAGCTATTTGATGCTCGAGTGGTAACTATTATTGTAAGCAAACTCAATAAAAGATAGGTGGTCATCCCATTTACCTTTGAAATACATCACACAAGCCCTCAACATATCCTCTAAGGTCTTAATAGTGCACTCTGTTTGACCATCTATCCAAGGATAAAAAGTAGTACTCAAGTTGACCTTTGAACCCAAGCCTTTCTGGAATGACTTCCAAAACTGTACAGTAAATTGTGCACCTCTTTCTGAAATGGTGGGGACCGGAACCCCATGAAGTCTTACCACTTCTTGAATATATTGCTTAGCATAATCTTTTGTTGAATGGGTAGTCTTCACCGGCAAAAAGTTGGCTGATTTTGTCATTCTATCGACCATCACCCAAATGGAATCATGTTGCCTGTGAGACCTTGGTAAACCTGTGATGAAATCCATATTAATCATCTCCCACTTCCCTTCCGGAAGTTCTATATTCTGTGCCAAACCACCGGACCATTGATGCTCTACTTTAACTTTTTGGAAATTTGGACACTTAGCAACAAACTCAGCAATTCCCTTCTTCAGACTATTCCACTAATACACCTCTCTCAAGTCACTATACATCTTTGTTGAACCCGAATGAATGGAATATGTGCAGCTATGAGCTTCCTCCATAATCCTCTCTTGGAGTCCATCCATCATTGGTACACAGAATCTACCTTGATATCTCAATACGCCAACTCCCCCTTGTTCAAAAGCTAATACTTTTCGCTTATAAATATTTTCCTTCAACTCAAGCAAAATTTGGTCTTGGTCTTTCTTTTCTTTCACTTCTGACACTAATGATGATTCAGCCCCATTCATCACTACTACTCCTCCTTCTGTGGAATTGATTAGTCCGACTCCTAAGCGTACAAGTCTAAGCACATCTTCCACCAGCTCTCTCTTTTCTTCCTCAACATGGGCGGTACTACCCATAGACAACCTGCTTAAGGCATTAGCAACAACATTAGCCTTACCTGGGTGATAAAGAATACTCATTTCATAAGCCTTGAGTAATTCCAACCACCTCATTTGTCTGAGATTATGCTCTTTCTAAGTGAAAACATACAGAAGACTCTTGTGATCAGTGAATACATCAACATGAACACCATACAAATAATGACGCCATATCTTCAAAGAAAATACTAAAGCAGCCAATTCTAATTCATGGCTTGGGTAATTCTTCTCTTGGATTTTCAACTGTCTGGAGGCATAAACTATATCTTTGCTATTTTGCATTAGCACACAACCCAAAAAAACTCTAGACGCATCATAATACACAAAAAAACGTTGTGTACCTTCTGGTAAGGTCAACACTAGGGCAATAGTAAACCTCTTTTTCAATTCCTAAAAGCTTTTCTTACAAGCTTCAGACCATTGAAACTTCACTGTTTTCTGAGTCAATTTGGTCAAAGGGGACGAAATAGGCGAGAAAACCTCTACGAACCTTCTATAATATCTCGCCAAACCCAAGAAACTCCTAATATCAGTTGGAGATGTAGGTCTAGGCCAATTCTGTATTGCCTCTATCTTTTGGGTATTAACTCTAATTCCATCACCGGAAACTATGTGGCCCAAGAACATCACAGACTCAAACCAAAACTTACATTTAGAGAACTTAGCATATAAATCCTTATCTTTCAAAGTCTAAAGAACTATTCTGAGATGGCTAGCATGATCTTCTTCATTCCTTGAATAGATTAGTATGTCATCAATGAAGACGATAACAAACATATTTAAATAAGGTTTGAAAACTCTATTCATAAGGTCTATGAACGCTGCAGGTGCATTAGTTAAATTGAACGACATGACCAGAAACTCATGGTGACCATAACGGGTCCTGAATGTTGTCTTGGGAATATCTTCCCTTACTTTCAACTGATGGTAGCCAGATCTGAGGTTTATTTTCGAAAAACAAGAAGCACCCTGAAGTTGAACGAAAAGATCATAAATTCTCAGAAGAGGATACTTATTCTTGATGGTAACATTTTTCAATTAGCGGTAATCTATACACATCCTAAGCAAACCATATTTCTTTCTCACAAATAAGATCGGAGCACCCTAAGGTTAGACACTTGGTCGAATGAAACCTTTATCTAGCAGATCTTTCAACTGTTATTTAAGCTCTTCAACTCTGCTGGTGCCATTCTATATGGTGGAATACAGATATGACGAGTATCAGGAAGAACATCTATACCAAAATCTATCTCTCTCTCAGAAGGGACTCCGGGTAGGTCATATGGAAAGACTTCTGGAAACTCTTTAACTATAAGACCTGACTGAATGGGAGGTATCTCAACACTAGAGTCATTAACTTGGACCAAGTGATAGATACAACCCTTAGAAACTAACTTTCTTGCCTTAAGGTACGAAATGTAACGACCCTTAGGCACTGATGAACTACTTTTCCACTCTAAGACTGGCTCATTAGGAATTTGGAACTTGAAAATTCGAGTTCTACAATCAATGGAGGGAGAACAGGCATGAAGCCAGTCCATAACTAGAATGACACCAAAATCTACCATGTCTAATTCAATTAAATTATCCATGGTGTCTTTCTGATTGATGGAAATGACACAATCATGATAAACTCACTCACCTAGAATAGACTCCCCAACAGGTGGTGAAACACAAAAGGGTTCACAGAGTTTCTCAGGAATAACATAAAACTTATTTGCAACATAAGGGGTTACAAAAGATAAACTTGCTTTTGGGTCTGGCAAAGCATAAACATCAAAACTGAAGGCTTTGATCATACCAGTGACAACATCTAGAGAGTTCTCTTGCTCGTGATAACTAGTGATCCTCTACCAATATCGAATGTAGATCCTTTAGGTGCAGCCCTGTCAGGTGGTTCAACTGATGAAGATTGGGCTCTATTTCCATGATTTCCACTACCTTGCATGTTCTTAGGGCACTCTTTCATGAAGTGACCCTCTTGTCCACACTTGAAACATCTTGAATGGCCATCACAACACTTACCTGGGTTGGTTCTACCACACCTAGCACATGCAGGAGCCCAGTTACCTTTTTGTGCCACACTACCCTGAGACTGTGCAGGTCTAACTCTGAAGTTCTGCGAATTCTTACCATTGTACTCACCTTTGTTTCTGGGTGCAGGTGCACTAGTAGATGATGGAGCAGGTCCCTTTTGCTTTTGATGAAAAGACGAATGGTTCACATTACCTTTCTGTTGCCCGGACTCATTCCTTGTCTTAGCTTTCTTATTTTGGAATTCCTCCCTATCCCTCAGCTTCTCTTCCTCAACCTGCTGCACATAGACCATCAACCTTGAAATATCCATGTCCCTAATTAGCATCGCTGCCCTGCCCTCCTTGCTTGATAAACAGGACAACCCAGCAACAAACAGACTCATTTTACTCCTCATATCCACAACCATATCCGGAGCATAATGAGATAGTTGGGTGAACTTAAACCCATACTCATGAACACTTAAGGAATCTTGCTTAAGGTAAGAAATTATCATATCTTAGCCTCTTTCAGTTCTCGAAGAAAGTAACTCCCCAAGAAGGCTTCCTCAAAACACGCCTAACTCGCAGGTGGTGCATTCTCAGCTCTACCCTCTTTCCACTGGTCAAACCAAGTGCTAGCAACATTCTTCAGTTGATATGTAGCTAGTTCAACTCTCTCAATAACGGCAACATGCATAACCTTATATACCTTTTTCAGTTCCTCAACAAAACTCTCTGGATCCTCAGTAGTGCTTGAACCCGTGAAACTTGGAGGATTCATCCTCAAGAACTCTCATATCCTTGAAGTATCAATCACTTCTTGTGTAGCTCCTCTTTGTTGCCCAACCTGGTTAGTCACAGCTTGGCTCAACATCTGGATAGCCTTACGGAACTCAACATTGGTAACCTCTCCTTAGGGTTGCACTTCAGGTGCATTAGGTGCCCCTTGCTCCACAATATTACGCCTAGCAGGACGACCTCTGACAACTCTTCGTGGAGGCATGATTATCTGAAAACACACGCAAGCACGAATTATAAAGAATATTTTTAGAGATCAGACTCTAACGCAGGAAATGAGAGTGAAAGAAGTGAGATATTTTCCTAAGTTTTGCAGTCTCCTAATTATAGATGTGGTGTGCTTCACACTGATGACTAGGACTCTACATACACGGCTTCATAGACTCCCTATGACTCTTGAACTCTGCTCTGATACCAAGTTTGTCACGCTCCGAGCCTACACCCCGAAAGTGGCTGTCACTCGAGAATCATTGTTGGCCCCAAGCAAACCCTTGGCCTGGCTTACTTACTTAGTGGAAGAGTCTATGCACATTTATAATGATCAATAACACTATACTCACTTGAATAATAAAATACTGAGAATGCTTAAAGAGTAAAACAGTCAACTTTGCTAAAATGGCAACTCAAGTCTTAACGTATGAAATGAAAATGTAAAGATAGTTGAACTACTAACTGTCTATGAAGCCTCTAAAACAAAGAGGGATGTTGAGACAAGACCCACGATCATCCTAACATTGAAATATTGAAAGCAAATGATAAAAGGAGTCCTTCGGATTGCAAAGAGGCTCACCAACTGACTTTGAGTGCTCAACTGGATCAACCAGGCGCTGGATGTTGATCCTGGTTACCTGCATCTGCATCATAATAAGATGCAGGACAACTGGCATCAGTACATTGAATATACGAGTATGCGAGTTGGAATGCTAAACATAACTTAAGTTTGAAAAGGATCTGAAAGGAACACTTACCTTGTATTTACTCAACTCTTGAACAACCTAACTCAAAATAAAGCAATAAACATATGCAATATATAGAAAATTTGTAAAACAGTGGAAAATGACTTAGTTCGTTAAAGAAAAATACAATAACAAACTCAACTTTACTCATATAATAAAGTAATATAGTTTATGTGGGAGATTCTCTAACCGACAGCCACCACTATGAGCCTAAGTGGTGATACAACATCTTGCCCATGCTGCCAGAATAGTCCTATACTTTGCCATCATATAGAACTCTTAACTAAGTGTATCCACTAGTCTATGCTAAAAGCATCTTAAGGAGTCATCCAAAATGTATGATCATTTACTACCCATGATTGCTACATGGTTTATGGAGACTAGAGTTAATATGAACTCGCATCCCCATATCGGTGCTCAATACTACTCCCAAAATATACTTAGCTCATATGATGTAAAATCAAATTTCTTTCATTGGTTTGAGATAATTACTCAAAACTTTAGCTTTAAAGCTCTCTTGGAAATCGGTGTTTCCCTTTCTCATTCAAATGTGAAAACATTTAAAACTCTTGGAAATACTTAGTTCCCTTATAGGTTTTTGAGAAATGAACTCAACTCTTTATGTCACACCCCGAGTCTACACCCTGGACGTGGCCGGCACTCAAGAACCATTGTTGGTCCCCAAGAGAACCCTCATCCTAGCTGACTACAAGCAGAAGTCTAACTTAAGCATGCGAAAGCTTAAAACTAAATAAAATTCAATAAACTCAACTTTTCAAAACTTTAACTCAAGTGAACAACTTAGAATAAAATAATATATTCAACTCGCCATAAAATATGCAACTTAAGTCTTTAAAAAATTTAATAAAATAAATGATATAGACTTCTAAAACTCTATTGTCTATCTATGAAACCTCTAAATGTCAAAGATGAAAGTTGGGACAAGACCCACAACATCATGACTAAACTGATAAGTAAATCAAATCCTCGGCAAATAAGGAGGCTCACCATAGCAAACCCAAACTCTCGAATGTATCAACGAAGCTCTTGTTGATGATCCTGAATACCGGTGTCTGCATCATGAGAACATGCAGGCCAAATGGCTTAGTACGTGGAATGTACGAGCATGTAAGAGAAATTCTAAAGCATAAACATAAGCTTGAAACTTGATAATAATGGAAACATACTTACCTCTTTTCAAACTTACTCAACTCAAGGAATACTCAAGGATACTCAAAACTATTCAATTTACTCAACTCAGAAGTACTCAAGAATAAGATACTCAACGCAGAGATTAGATACTCAACTCAAATATATGAAATTTGACTTTGGGTACTCTACTCAATATACACATGCAATATATGGAAAGCTTTATAAAACAGTAAAAACATCTTAGTTTGTTAAAGAAAATGCAATAACAAACTCAACTCTACTTATATAATAAAGTAATATAGTTTCTGTGGCAGATTCTCTAACCGACAACCACCACTATGAACCTAAGTAGTGATATAACGTCTAGCCCACGCTGCTAGAACTGTCCTACACTTTGCCGTCATATAGAACGCTTAACTTAGAGGATCCACTAGCTTAAGTTATGTGATCATCTAAAAAGTATGACCAATTAATACTCATGATGGCTACATGGTTTATGGAGACTTTAGTTATCTGAACTTGCATCCCCATATCGGTGCTCAATACTACTCCCAAAATATACTTAGCTCATATGTTTTAAAAACAAACTTCTTTCTTTGGTTTGAGATAATTACTCAAAACTTAGCTTAAAAGCTCTCTTAGAATCGATGTTCCCTTTCTTGCTCAAAACTCTTTTGGAAATCTCAGTTTTCTCTCATAAAAAATGTGAAAACATTTACCCTTGGGAATACTTAGTTCCCATATATCATTTTAAAGAAAAATGAGCTTTACTCTTACTCTTTACTCAACTTCAAAGCTGAAGTCTTAAAACAAAGTTTAAACATTTGTAAAATACTTCTTAAAATATGGTTCATGCCGAATTATGGACATGAATGACTCAATGCAAGGTTTTCAATAACCGTAGATCAAACTTAATACTTGGAACTCAAGAACATTTCATGCGGAATTTATGAGCATAAACTACTCAACTCAAGGACTCAAAGATACTTCTCATCTTAGGACTGATCGACTTATAGTGTTCATATGGAATTATGGGCATGAATTATTCAACTCAAGGACTCAAAGATACTTCTCAAAAGGGATTAGGAACTCAACACTTAAAATCTTAGAACTTGAAGATACCACTTCTCTAAAGGATACTCAACTTACGATGTTCATGCGGAGTTATGGCCATGAAACAACCCGACTCGATGATCTACATAACAATATGGAACTCATGTATACGACTCTTCTCATTCTCTGAATTACTTCCTCAAAACTTAGTTCAAATCGATAGTTGATCTCAAAGGATTCACAATTGAACTCAAAGGTTTTCTTGAACTCTACTCTTAACTCTCTCTTGAATGTGAATTATGAATTCAAGAGTTATAGTTCATGATAAGAAAGATCTCATGATGACAAGGTAGACCCATGAATACATTCTCCTCATCCTAATACTCACGTGCTCGGGTCTTGAAACAAGTTACTAGAAGTTGTAGAAGACTCCTAAAAGGTACTTAAAGGACTTTCTTAGAATGTTTGAAAGAATTCTCAAAAACTTAACTCTTAAGTCTACCTTGAATTTGAATTATGAATTCAAGGTTATGATCGTGTTAGGAATGATTTTAGGTGTTTATAAGTAGCTTAGAGTAGTTAGAATCGAAATGGGGTGAAGGTGCACTTTAAACGAACACAAACGGGGAAATCGACGAAAAACTGGATGGGGCAGGCGACCCTGGCGCTCTGGTTGTCGCGGGGCACCAGCCCCTAAACTTTAGAGGAGGGTTTGGGGAGCTCTGGCTGGCGCATCGCACCAGGCCCCAACCCAAAAAATCGATGAATTTTTCTTACTCGTTTTCTCACCCTACCTCGCCTAGAATCGAACGGTTTCTTCCCCAATCACTTGGATTCGATTAATTAACATAAGTACACTCTAATATACTCAATATATCCCATAAAACACTCACTTTGATCTCAGTAAATCATCCAAAACACCAACACAACAAGATTTAGACTGAACTTCAAGAACACCTATCAAGAACTCTAATCTTTCAACTTCAAGAACGAAATTTCGCTGAAAACAAAATGGTTGGCATGTGGGTGAACTAACCCAACACTATGGAAGCTTACATACCTTTTAGGGATCAAACCTGTGGCGAAAATCCGCATCAAGATGCAAGAATCTCGACGAACTCTTGATCCTCTCCTCTTTTCTCCTCTTTTCTCTTCTTTTCTCTTCTTGAACTCTCAACTAAATCCCTAGGCTACTTTTAGGATTATAAAACTGAAACTAATAGGAATAGACCCTTAAAATATTACTAAAAATGAATCAAATCTGATTTGGTAAGGAAAATACCCAAATACCCCTCTAAAATCCGGTTTTGACTTTCATTATCTAGACAGCCCAACTTTGAATGCACATATCTCTCTCATACGAACTCGAAACTAAGAAAACTCGGCGGCGTTGGAAAGATAATTCAAAGATATTCCCTACGGTATCTGGTAGCACATCTAACCCATCCTGAGCTAGGAGTTATGGTTGTTTGAAGTCAACCCAAAACTCATACTTAGCATAACTTGCAAAATTTCAGATTTTGCTATTTCTAATTTAATTCATTTTGGAACTCAAGGTGCTACATCAAGTAACCTTAACATTTAAGAAATTTTAATTTCTCGGTAAAATCCTACTCGCAATGAAGGATGGTTCAAGTATTAGCTCAAACATTTTCTGTGGTGTTACACTTTACTCTTTGCTTAATTTGAAACTTAAGTCTTAAAACAAATTTAAAACATTTGTGAAAGACTTTAGAAAAACTTTATAAACTTCTCTTGACTTGCTTCTTAACTTCTAGACTTGACTTTTAACTTCTCTTGACTTTGATCATAACTTTCCTTGAATTGAATTATGGATTCAAAGTTCATGATATTATGTTTATTGATGATTTCATGCTGTTAAATGTACCTATGATTTTTGGAATCAACTAAAAAACATAGGTACATTGCTAAGGAACAAGTACGAAAAGATGGGGAACGAAAGGGGAGAACTGGCGTCCATGGCGTTCTGAGAGGCGTGGGGTGCCAACCCTCAATATTCAAAGACCCATCTGGGGCACATTGGCTGGTGTGGCGCCCCAAGGGTGAGGATTCATTGCCCCTTTTGGGGGCGCTGGCTGGCACGAAGCCCCACCCTATCCCCAGGTGTTTGACGACTTTTCTCCTCCGTTTTTCATCTCTAAACCCTCTAAACTTCAATGGTTCCTTCCCAAAACACTTGGAATCATTTATAGCCTTAATATATGATAGATTCAAACCAAAATTACACCCAGAAACATGAATCAAATTGCAAGAAACTCCAACAACACAACCCACAAGAAATTGAAACGAAACTTTCAACAATGTTAATCAAGAACTCATTTCTAAACTTTCAAAGACTTAAATTCGCTGAATTGAATTGTGGTTGGCACGTGGGTGAACTAACCCAACGCTATGTGATCTCACATACCTCGTAGGGATCATCCCTTGACGGAATCCATAAGTTAAACTCGACGATCTTAACAAATCTTGATTTCTCTTATCCCTTCTCCTCTTTTCTCTTTTCTCTAAGCCCTAGCGTGAAACTTCAACTTTTCTAAACTGACTAAAATCTGATTTTACCCCCAATTAACTCCTAAAAATGAATTAGAATAATTAGGTAAGGAAATGACTAAATTACCCTTCAAAATCCAGTTCAGATTTTCCTTAAACAAACAGCCTAACTTCCGAAGGGGATAACTCACTCATACGAACTAGGAATAGTGCAAACTCAGCGGCGTTGGAAAGGTTATTCCAAGCAATTTCCAACCATATCCGGAAATACACCTACATCATCCAGATCTAGGAGTTATGGTAAAACTCAACTAAAATACTTCAAAATTTCCCAGATTTTCATGTACATTCCAAAAATGATTCTTTCCCAACTTTTAACTCTTTCCTAGTTATTTCAATTTGAGAGATGTTACAATTTGTGGTTCAATGAATGCGTTGGGCGCCATCCCTCCTGGTGCATCAAGGCCACGCCACCCTAGCCCTTTTCAAGAACATTATGATGAATTTTTCTTCTCGATTTTTGGTACTAATTCACCTAGAATCGATTGATTTCTTTCAAAATCCCTTAGATTCATTAACCCAAAACAAGTAAATGAAAATCTACTCAAAATACCTCAAGGAACAAACCTCATTCGAAAGATCCTCACCTCAAGAACTCCACAAAACTCCATTATCAAAGAATGAAGAACAAAACCTCAAAGAACTCAATATACTCAATCTCATGGATGAATTTGAAGAAACTCATGATTGGCGTGAGGGTGATCAAACCCATTACTATGAAAACTTACATACCTTGAAAGAACCAAGTTCTTGGCAACAATCCTCAAAACATGATGAACGCTCGAAGCTTTCTCCCTTTTTCTCCTCTTGAACTTTGCCCTAACCTTTCAAACGATTTAGACTTCAGTGAAAACTAATTTTAATCAGCTTTGACCCCTAATTGGGTGAAAAAACGTGTAGGCACAGTGGGCTAAGGAAGACCAAAATATCCCTCCATTAAAGGGATGAATTACATTAACTAGACAGGTTGTACTCAAACAACCATATCTTCTTCATCTGAACTAGGAATTTAGCAAACTCGTTGGAATTGGAAAGAGGACTTAATGAACTTCGTTTGATACCTTATGGGCCCTCTAACTCATATTGTTCTGAAAGATATGCTCATTTGAAGTTGACCCAAAACTCACAATATAAGAGTAACTTGTACCAATCTCAATTTAGCTCTTTCTAATTTAGTTATTTCTAAATTTAGCTCTTTGTAGGACCGAGTGTTACATCTATTTATTAAATTATTCAAATAAATTTATTATAACCGACCCATTTGGTAGATATACCTACTTGACTAATCTTGAGGAGAGTTGCAATGTAGATCACATAAAAGTTAGCTAGAAACAATGTGATCGCACAACCTTCTTTCCATTTGAAATAAATTGAAATGATGGTAAATTTATCTCTTAGCCAAAGTATTCCATTTCATTTGGTAAAATCATTTAAAAGACCCTCATAAAGTCATCCAGTTCAACATTACAGAGTTATTTGTACATACAATATTATGTAAACTAATTCCTCTTTGTAAAAATTGAAGTATAATTATTATCATTAAATATCCAACATTGTCTTAGGCTTTTGTGAAAAAATAATTGACAGCACACTTGTTTTAAAATCATAAGGTGAATTCCATTAATTACAAATTTATTAATAAACTTAAAATTCTACAGAAAAGACTAACAATGCGTTGTGGAATTCTCATAATTGTCATTTATTTTAATCTAGACTGATGTGGAAAAATCTAGCAGAATTTGAAAATGTGCACACTTATTACTTATTTAAATAACATTTAAACATTTAAGCTTTTATGAATATTTAAAATTTTTTTATTGATACAGTATATAGACGTGCATGATATTAGAAGTACATACGATAGACAATAGCAATAATTTTATGCAATTAATTTTTTTGCCTCACTTCTTTGTCATTTACCTATTTATTTCTCAAACCTCTATGTGTTGTAGTTCTTCTGAGTCAAAGAGGAGGGAGAAAGGAAAAAGGTAGAGACAAATGAAATGAAAAAAGATTTTTTTAAAATATTCTCTCATCTAAAAAATTGATTCAAATCTTTCTTTTTTTTTTGTAGATATTTTGAGACTTTTGATTTTACATACTTATCGCAAAAGGTGAGTTCATTTAAAAAATTGAGCATCTCTTGTTTGTTTCTTTTACTGTAAAACTTATTTTTGTTGTTCTATTTTTGCAGCATGAAGAGATCGAGAGATGACTCTCCATTTGGTTTTTCCCACAGATATTCGTAAGATGTTTGCCTCCTGTTCATTTTTTCTGGGCTGATTTTGTATGTACATAAATAGTTTGGATGAATTGTTGATAAATTAGTTATCTTTAATTCCTATGATGTATGGTTTGTGTATCTTATTGATCAAGATACGTTAGATGCAATTTTTCTCCATAATTTAACAGTTTTGAGTATTTAAAATCACTTTTTTATCTTCTACTATGAATTATCAGGCAAAACTAAAGATAGAGATGAAATCTTTACATATGTTGCGTATGTTAGGTCGGTCTAGATTGACTTTTATTTTTCTGATAATTCTTTGTTAGGTTAAAGGCGAAATCATATCAACAATACCACTATTTCTTTGGTTGTATCATATTGAAGGATTTTTTGATTTTGAATGAACTATATCAAAAAAATCTTTTATCCCAATATAAGCATAGATTTTAAGTGGATGAGAGTATAACATAACTCTATATTAATATTTTGGACAAGTAAATTTTACTGCTAGACTTTAACTATGGTTCTATGTGTCACAGTCAATCACAAGTTTCTGGAAGTTGTCTGGGTAATATAAATGGTGATAGAGGTGTTGAGAGAGCTGGTGCTAGTAAGACAAAAATGAGGATTGATAAGGCATTCTCTTATTGAACTAAAGGACAAGTTTCCAAATCAAAGGGAGAAGTATATCACGTTTCTTGTTGTTATGATGGACTTTAAGTGCAAAAGGTTTTTTTCTACAACAATTTACCTATTTTGAATCGTCATTAATTTCTATTCTGATTTGATGGTTTATGTGGAACTAAGTCCATGATACTTCTCACATAATTGATACTGTCGGTGTCATAGAAAAAGTGAAAGATTTATTTAAAGGACATCCGAGTTTACTCCTTTGTTTAAATCCTTTTTTCTCAAGGGCTATGAAATAATCTTGAATGATGAAGATGAGAAAACATATTTCATGCAACAAGCACTCAGCTTTCTGAAAAAATCAAAGGTTACCATTATGTTACCTTATGATTTTAATAATAAAAGGCCTACCTTTTTATTCATTAGAAAACTTTACTCCAAACCTATAGCCTCATAACTTCTTGTAGGAACGGAAAGAAAATTACAATTAGCTCATAGATATTTTTCCATATTTAAAAATGGGTGCAAGAACAACAAAGAAGTGTAGGATAAGGTCATAAATATTTATAATTTGAGTACATAGATATTTTGGACAACCCTCATGTTCTTGTTTATAAGTACTATTTTTTTATGTGTAGGTTGTCGTACTTCTCAAAGACCATCCATATTTGCAACAAGAGTTCAAAAAAATCTTCTAGGACGATTTAACTACTACTAATCAGCTGTCCTATTTAAACGAAATTCAAACATTGATGAAGTGAAATATAGTACTTTTAACATGCTCCTTGTTTCCAATATACATCGCTACGTGGATTTAATTTAAAACATATTTCCAATAGTTGGATTCAAAACTAATATTGTTATATATCGTTTTCATCCTTTGCTTCATCTAGCCCTACATTTTTAACTTGATACTCATTTTTTATCATATGTGAGGTATATTATTTTCTTTGTTCATTTTAACATATTTAGTTAATTTATTATTAAATAAAGATAATACAATGTTATTATTAATTATGCATATGTTATGGGTTATAGATAGATCCCTTACTATATTGATAAAATTATCCTATTTAAATATAACTAGTACAATTCGTCCCAGTTTTGTATAATCCATCTATTTATCAGCTCTGTCCATTTCAATCCAAGCCGTAAAAAGTTACACTAATATCTTAGCTAGATTGACCCATGATTTATCTTATCAAAATGTTTGAAGCAATTATTTTTTCTTATTTGATATGTTATATGTTGGTGTAATAAAGAAAAAATATAATTTTAATAGGTACAAAATATTATAAAAGAACAAATAAAGCAATAGAAACATAGTAAGAAGTGAGCGAATTGGGGTATGAGCCACATTTATCCCAATAAATTCAACCAAAATATATTTTGGGTAAGTCACTAATTCATCTATTTAGTAACTTAAATTCAAATAAATTTATCATAACTGACCCATTTGGTAGATATACCTACCCGAGTAATCCTGTGGAGAGTTAGAGTTTAGATCAGATAGATTTTGGTTAGAAGAAATGTGATCACATAATATTCTTCCATTTGAAATAGATTCAAATGACTGTAAACTTATACATTGGCCAAAGTATTCAATTTCATTTGGTGAAATCATTTAAATGATCCTCATAAAGTCATCCAATTATAGTTCTTAGTATATACAATATGATGTAATCTTATTCCTCTCTGCAAAAATTCAAGTTTAATTATAATTATTAAATGTCCAACATAGTCTTAGACTTTTGTGAGAAAAATTTTAACCGCACAATTGTTTCAAAAATATAAGGTGAATCGCATTAGTTGCAAATTTATTAATAAACTCAAAATTCTATCGAAAGGACTAACAACGTGTTGTGGAATTATCATAATTGGCATTTATCATATTCTATAGTGATGTAGAAAAATCATAAATTGTCACGACCCAAGCCTAGGGCCTAGACGTGACATGGCGAATGATGAACCCGAAGGAACCCCAAACAAGCCTCTCAAACTTGTCATCACACTTCATCGGTCGCGGAAGTACATTCAACATTAATTAACGGGAAATAGGGACTAAG
>JAJOOR010007015.1:0-56140 GCA_036250505.1 Solanum acaule | reverse complement strand
AAATGCCCTTAAATTTCCGGACGGACTCCCTGCCAACTGCCCAACTTTCAAAGGGCATAACTCGCTCATACGAACTCGGAATTGAGCAAACTCGGTGGAGTTGGAAAGATCGTTCCAAGGGCTTTCCAAAAATAACTGGAACTACTCCTGGATCATCCTGAGCTAGGAGTTATGACTGCTCAAAGTTGGCCAAAAACTCACTAATTTCCACACTTGGCCGAATTTCCAGATTTTGAATATTTTTTTTCCAAAAATGACTACTTCCAATTTCAAGCTTCTTCATATTCATTTTAAATTGTCGGATGTTACACATAGCAACAACAACACCAACAATAGAAGTACTAGAAGGAGTAGCAGTAGATGACAGCACAACAGGGGAGGAAGGTATACATGGCTGCTCCACAGAAGGAGCATGTGTGGTGGCCTCAGAGGCTAGTGCAGTTAGATCCACTACGAGCGTGGTATCTAGATGTGGCGTCTTCTTTCGAGCCACATCCTTTTGTAAATAATCAGTGTCAATCCTCTAGATGTCATTGGAAGAGGCTGGGTGATCCACAGATCTTCCCCTTAAATAGGACTCATGCGTCCTCATGTAGCTTTGTGCTTAGAAACGAGAATGGGAAGGAAGTTTGCTCCAATCGAGCTCTAATCAGTATCTCTTTGGCAATAATAGTTCCCACATTAATGTTTTCCTAGTCAATGATCGTGCCCACTAAAACCACCTTGGGATGGCGAAGAATAGACTTGTTTTGCGAGGGCATAATGTTGTTGCTAATAAAGCAAAACAAGTACCGGGACACCACATTTAAGTCTTTTTGCTTTATATAAGCACCATCAGCCATCCAATAGGGAAAAGTATTAGAAATAAGTGGGGCCAACCAATATTTCAATAAATCAAGGTCGTGTCTCATCCGGAGTGAAAACATAGCTGCCTGAAATTCCGGCATCCAAAGTGCGGTATTGATTGCCCCACCATGGCATTGCACCTTTTTGCAACGCAGATCAACTTCATCTAGCGGCTTGCAAACTGTGCCCTTCCGCTTCTTCGGTAGGGCCTTGGCATAAGCTTAAAAGAATTTGCGCACCTAAACAGGAACATAGGGGTTTCTGGGCCTTGTAAACCCCCCTCAAACTGATGGAAATAAATAGTATTCCAAATTGTTGGGTGATCGCTCATAACTCGGTCTGTGGAGAGTCGTCTCTCCTCAAGAATAGTATGTTCTCTAGAAGCCTTGAGACTATTGAAGGCTCTTGGAGCCTTGGATGGCTCGTTGATAACTATCTCCTTTTGATTTTTAGATAAGGGAGAATGAGGAAGAGACTCTCTGTCAGATTGTGTATTTAAAGTTACTATCTGCTTTCTTTTTGTTTTAGCCATAGTGTGAAAAGCACACACATTAAAATAATATTGGTGAAGGTAAGTGGAAATCATACTCAATTAGAATCATAGTTCAAACACACGCTGAGGCTCGCAGAATAAGAAGGCAGATCGCCTAACAAGATAGGTGAGCTCACTGAATTAGACAGTGGCAACTATCAAAGGGAACAGGCACAAAGAGCCGAGTCAATTCCAATGCGCTGATTCGTTGAGTTGGTTTCGGCGAGCTAAGACAAGCCCGCTGAAAGTGACAATGCAAAATGAAAACAATCAGGCATCAAGGGTGATGTCCTTTCCTACTCGGTAATTTTCCTAGTTGATTCGGCGAACAAAGAAAAAACGTCGAATGAGATAGTGCCCAAAGTCACATATTCACTAAAGAAGGCAAGTTGGGGCTTACTCGGTGATTCGCCTAACCTCCTTGGCAAGCTAAGACAAGCCCGCTGAACATGAGATGTTCAGCCCAATGCATAATTTTTAAAACTAAACACAACATACACAACAAAACTAGTTCCCCAATATCATTACAATCCACCTACATTCTTATCTACCCATGGGTACTCAGACTTCCCCCATATATTGTAAAGTATTTCTCAAATTGACAATTTTCCCTTAAGAAAGTCATCACTCTGTCTATCATTGGCAAAATCATACAATCGGGTCAACACAAGGTTACTCAGTTTTCACCCCACCTCTAACAAAATCAAGACCCCATCAAATTTACAAGTTCATTTTAACATTTAACCAATACATTCAATCTAAGCATAGTCTAGGAAGAAACAAACATAATCAATTCATGGGTACAGTTCAATACGACCATTACAGGTATCCCAATGAAATCAAACAATGACATTCATCAAATAGCTTCAAGCCCATATACAAAATATGATTTAAAGCTCAAAATGCACAATGAAAATCAAAAACTAGCCTAAACTAGAAGCAAATCTCAAAATTAACAAGAGAATGGGGTTGGGTCGACTACTCTAGGAAGAAATTGTACTCCACACACTCATAAATCACACAATTAGAACTCAAAAACAGTCCATTAAGATAATTCAAGAGAAATGAAAGAAAAAGGCTTTAAAATATCAAAGGTTTTTCTTTTTAAATTTGAAAAGACCCTTGGCCTTTTTATATCAGGCGCATTTGGCGGTCACGACTAATGTCACTGAGTGTGTTTGGTGATTCCCCTATCAGAGGTAAAGCTCATCAAACATGCCTGAACGAATACCAAACCTGATGGTGTCTGCATAGTGCACTTGGGGAGATCACCGTTCGGAGCTCAGATCACCTAAATAGATAACATATTTTTTCACATGTTCAAGTGCAAAAGGCGGACAAGAATGAGTCCACACAACTCCTTCAACTGATCGCCGTTTTGGTTTTTGCCTCGCCTAATGTTCCCTTTTTCACCCTTTTAACTTGTTCTCAATATGCACTCACAACAAACATTATTGAAAGCAATAAAAACAAAAGGAAAGACTTGGGTTGCCTCCCAAGAAGCGCCTTATTTAACGTCATGGAATAACATAGTGCTCATTTTCTCAACATTCATTTTTGGGATTTGGGATGGTCTCACTAGGCAACGATCCCTTTTGCCTTGGATTCAGATGAGTGGAGATCTGGCACAATTGGGACTCATCTACTTAATAGTTATCGAATGAGAGGTCACCATTTGAGATAAAGTGGAGAAGTCATTTTTCAATACCTTCAACACTTTGTCGGATCCTTCAACCTTATTGAGGATCCTTGTGAGCATTGCAAAAGTAGTTTCTTGAACTGTAACCAAGTTTTATGTAGAGGTTAACCTCCAATGCACTTGAAATTTTTGGTGTATGTTGTAAGTTTCACCATCGTCGAGGGGAGAAAGAATTTGTCAAGGAAAGCGTCAGTCAACTCTTCTCAAGAAGTGATAGAGTCATTTAGCTATTCTGCCAACCATCTTGAAGTTTCACCCATCAAAGAGAACTAGAATAACCTCAACCTCACAGACTCTTGAGAGATTTTCTTGAACACAAATGGTCCACACACCGCCACGAAATTCCTAAGGTGTTCATAGGGATCTTCATAAGCTAAACCCCCAAACACTCCTCTTAGTTGAAGAAATTGTAGCACTGTTCTGGTTATGTGAAACACAACCCTCCTGGCTATAGGAGGTATATCGATATCTCCTATGATTTGAACAATATTCACATGAATATCATTCAAATCACACATGTTGTCGTTTTGACCATAATGACTATCGTTGTCACTATCATGGTCAATCATTGTATCAGACTTGCAAATCAGCCAACAACAATACAAAACAACAATCTACTACAAATAAACAAATTTACAAACTAATTTGTCAAATAAAGTTCTCAACCACCACTCCCCGGCAGCGGCAAAATTTTTGATAATGCTCAAATGTCCTCTTTAAAAACAATGAAAAGGGATAGTGGTCATAGTCAATATAAATACCCAATTAATAGTCTGGGTCGAATCCCACAGGGAATGATATATCGTAGAGAACTTTATCAAGAAATTTGGACTGTGAAATCAATCATTTGTAGTAGTAAAAACAAATGGGTGGATGATTCCACCAATTTAATAAAAGAATATGGTTATCAACTGTCACAATTAAACTAAAATTACTAGAAATTCAAGAAGTAACAAGCAATCTAGGGGTGCGGGGATTGGAAATCAATGTCACATAGGGGTAATTATGCTTCTCTATAGTGATGAACATTCATAAATAGGCTAGGTCATCTTCAATGACGCTAATATTCTTTTGATCTGATAGCATCCTTGCATAGAATCTCCTTTCGATCTCATCTATATGGCAATCTAAACAACCCAATACCTTACTTTATTCTCTCTTTCGATGCAGAAATTGGGCAAATAGATCTGACCCATAACCTCTATTTTCAAGCAAGTTATAGTAATCAAGCCTAAATTGCTAGTATTGGACTAATTGCACACTCCAATCTATCTATTTTGAGCATCGACCGGAGATCGGATGTAGGAATTAACTTTGCAACCTTAATCTATGAAGTAACCCAATGCTAATTAGCCCAAATTCATGTCTGAACAACAAAAAAATAAAACATAACACAATATCTACTTTATCAAATCAACACCCAAACCCATAACTGCACCCCTAGATCTTGGAGTTTAGCCACTCATCACAACAAGTAATGAAATTATACCTTCCATGAAAGCAGCTTTTGATGACATGAAACTAAGCAACTGCAAGCGAACCCACTTTGGATTAAACTTCAATTTGTCAAATTCAAGAGCAAAGTTGAAAAATCCCAAAAACTAGAAAATGTTCTTCACAAGGTAAAGTGTTTCTCGTACCAAAAACGTCTCAAAAACTCTTCTCTCAAAATTACAATTTCCACGCCAAAAAGAATTCTTTCTCTCTCCTTTCAGATATTCATAGTTTCCCAAAATTTGGTCAAAAACTCTACACGCTACCCTTTCGGCAATGTTAGTCGGGCTCGCCAATCATGCTTCAGCTTGCCTTTTCTTTCTCTAGGCTTCAAGTGTTTGAACCTTAGTCGTCGAGCTCGTTTGAGATTGCCTTCCATGTTCGGTGTATCGCCAAGTACCACCTTGGTTCTCTTTTCGAGCCTTCAATTTTCTTCCTTGCACTATCGCTTTTGGCGATGGTCTGCAAGGTCCCCTTTCTCATTCAGCGAGTCACTTTTTATTTTGGAGTTCACCAACCTTCCTTGAGAGAAACAAATGTTGTGCACTATCACTTTGGGCGAGGTCGTGCTTAGTAGGCGATCCGCTTTTCTTGCTTGACAATCATCAATGTCAATTTTGCACTTCTTTTCATACTTTTGGCCATTCATTCAAATATTCATCATTGCCTTGTTCATTAGCCTTCATAGTTGCAATCATTAAAATATTATTAGAGTAGAACAAAATTAGGAATTGAAACACTAATTATTGAGCTAACCAGGCCTCAAATGAGTTCAAATCTATCACTCATCAACATGATATGATTCAAATATATTCTATGACACATTGAGAAACCAATATATTGTAGTGCGTATAATTCAAACTCATAATACAATATTAAAAACCCTAACATGTAGAAACAACAAATACTAATAGTCACAAATCTCCTTCACAGAAACCAATTGAAGAGTACATGTAGAACATATTATTTTTGAAATAAAATAACACAATCAAAAAAGTTAAAGCACACATAATAACATTATTAATTTATAAGTTCATTTATTAAATAGGGCTTCGATAAATGATATTATCCGAAGATTATTCATTTATGAAGAACAAGACTACTTATCTACATCCTCTGGTGGGGACTGTAAGGAGGACGAAGCTCCATTTTCAAGTTGCTTCAATTGATCTTTTAATAAATTCTCAACTGAATTTAACAAAGATTCAAAGTTAGTTACATTTTCAGCATTGAATTGGACAATGGACTCTCATCACCTCTTATCTCTAGCCTCGTTCATTTGGTCTGAAGAACATATTTTTTACTTTGCAGTTTTTTCTTTTGCATCTAATTCATTAAGCCTATACATGATATGAATTACATTGGTACGTGCATCAAAAATCAACAAGTTGTTCCCCCTAGATCTAATATAAATGTGGGATTTATAAAATGATCAATGACAATAATAGTCAGATGAACAAATAAAAAAGATGTGTCACTTGGAGAAGAAATGACTATTCCAAGATTGTTATTACATTCTCTTATAAGTTCACTGGAATTTTTTATAAGGTTGAATGACGTTTAGAAAGTGAGGACTTTCTAGTATTACTTTTTCTATTTTCTCTAATGAAATTTTTCGGTGTCTTGCTATTCTCTAACCCTCAATTCCAGACTTAAAAAAATATTGATCAATTATTTTCAAGAAAGATGACTTACAAAAAAAAAAAATGGAAATATCATTATTATTTATACACAAAAATTGAAAATTTATCCTCAATGATAATTAAATTTCTAGCCAAATAGTGTAATGGAAATTAATCTTTTCTTCGTATTAAAAATTATAGTTGAAATTTTTTAATGAATAGATCACATAATCCAAGTTTTATTGTATAGTAAATGAATGTGAAATTTTATTTTAAAATAGGCATGTTGTTTGATATACTAAGCCCTCATTTGTTTTCTCTTAATAGAGGTCAGAATCTGATCGGTTCAGGCATTATGTCATTAAGTACGTTTACTTTTTCAGGTTAAAAATCTCTTAATGAATCTCAAAGGGTCTTAATGAATCAGATCTGTGACAGAGTCTTATTCTCATTCAGACTCTTTTAAATACACTTAAATTTTAAAAAACAAAGTGTGCTCCATATTTTTTTCTTCAAAACAATTCAATTCTCTCTCATTCTCCAACTTTATTAGTTATCCAAATTATTTCCCTTAAACTTATAATTTTATTTTTGCATCTTGTTTATCAAGAATTGATATTATTTATTGTAAAAAAGTTATTTGATTAAAATGCAAAGCAACTTCATAAATATGTGTCAATGTGATATTTTAATATTAATAAAAATATATAATATGTCACATTATGTATCATGTTATGTCCATTGTTGGACATTACGTTTGTACCTCTTAACTCTCATTTAGCTTGAGATAAAATATGGTAATAAGTTTCTATGAAACTCTTATAACACTAACTCATTATTCACTCTTTATTCTTGTAACTCATGTAACATCTAGGTCATTTACCTACCCAATTAATTATCCCATTATCTTCCTATTTATTGAAGGAACAATTTCTCACCTATAAATAGTGAGGCTCTTCCTTTGTGTTTAGTACAACAACAGCTATGTGAAAGACTATAAGAAAAGATGAGAAGTGTTGTATTATGTATATATTGAGTTAGTGAAGTGAAAGAAACATTTCAGACAAACAATAATATTCTAAGTCTTCAACTAGGGGGATAACCAGTTCATGCCTAGAATCACGTTGAAGTCAAGCATATCAAGCAATATAAGGTCAGTCTAAATGTCACGCCCGTGGATAGTAACTAAGCAAGATAAAAACATTTGATCTACTACTAAAAACTCACATGTGGGGTTGACACACACAACAACACTTTCATAGGCTCAAAACTCATACCCATATGACAAACATAATAAACAGACGCATAATAATAGGAAAAGTCCGAATCAAATAAAGTCGAGGCAGGCTAATGGCATGAAAGAATCGTACATATGATCACATTATCCGACGCCTCAGCCTCAGCCCTTTCTATAGCTTCATAAAAATGACCATGTCTGCCTATGACCTGGCCATATATCCTACCTCTTGATCTCCCTCCTCGGGGAGTACCCCGAATACCCTGATATCCACCACGACGCTCCTGACCCTGACCTCAACACCTAGCTAGAGATACTGGTGGTGGAGCTGGGGAAGCTTTCTGTGGAGTTAGATAAATCCGTTTGTGCATGGGAGAATCTTTGGACCAGTGTTCAAGCTCACAACATTCAAAGCAACCCGGAGATGATCAACTCCTAGAAAAGCAGCAGCCATGGCCTGAAGCACAAGACTGGGACCAATGACTCTGACTAGAGCCAACCTTACTCCAGCTATACCACCCACCATCTTAAACCTGTAACGAGGCCTTAACAGGCCGACTGGACTAAACTTATTGAAACCACTACCTGGGCCTGTCATAGGAGTCCCTTTTCCTAGAAGGGGACCCGTTATAGCTACCCTCATGTCTAGCTCTCTTGTCACTGCCCCCTTGGGACTCATGACGGAGCTACTCGATAGTGCGGACATGGTCAACAACATCTAGAAAGGAACGACCCACTGAGACTATAGACTAAGTCTCAATCCATAGTTAAAGTCTTAACCCACTAACAAAGCATCAGACTCTCTTTTTCTCAGTAGGTTGAATCATAGCAGCATGCCAGGAGAGCTCGTCAAACCTCGCTTCATACTCAGACACAGTAATGAAGCCCTGCTCCAATCTGGAGAACTAATATTGAAGGTTATCTCTGACACTGCAGAGGATAAACCTAGCCAAGAAGGCCTCTCAAAAATCAGTTCAAGTGACCGGAGGAGACCCAGCTAGGGCAGGACATTAGGTATTTTGGTTCGGTTTCGGTTTTTTTTGTTTTTTCGGTTTTCGATTCTTGTACCACGTGTACCGAACACCGAACCAAATTATTTCGGTTCGGTTTATGTTATTTCAGTTCGATTTTTGTTAGTTTGTTTTTTTGTTACTGGAGGGTAGTCGATCGTGAATAAGCATCACTAACAGAACGATGCTTGTTGTCAACAGAAAGAGAACTGGTTTCAGATTTTTCTTCTCTACATGTTGTACTAAGATGCCGCACTATCAGCTGGAGTGCTGCTATTGGTCGATTGGAGGTTTTTGCTGGTCGGCTGCTAGTCGACCAGTCGCTGGTCGACACGATGACGCCGGAAGTGGAAGTGGGTCAGTGAAAGCGGCGCCGAAGAAGAATGAAAACTCAAGTTAAAAGTGAAGCGTGGGTTATTATGTGACGTAATTCAATTGTGCATATACTAATATTTATTATTTAATAATTACCGAAAACTTAACCGAAATACCGAAAAATACAAAAATTTATAACGAATACCGAATCAAAAACCAAAATACCAAATAAATTCGGTTCGGTTCAGTATTTTGGTTTTTTGGTATTTATGCCCAGCCCTAGACCCAGCTGGCCTGGTCTCAATGAAGGTACACCACCACTACCTGGATGGCACATCTAGTTGATAAGCAATAAAGTCAGCTCCTCTAGACTCTACCGAACCCAAGGTATATAGCTGCTCACGGCAGGTAGTTAGAAACTCGTGGGAATCCTCAACCATAGGCCCAGAAAACCTTAGAGGTTAAGGTGTCACAACACTGGGGTACCCCATTGATGTAACATGGTGTATAGAACCCCGAAGGACTTCATACAAGCCACTTAGATCTCATAACATAAGAAATAGAACAATAAGAGTAAAACTATAGTCCAAGTCCAAAACATTTTTTTTATAAATGAAAAGCGGAAGTCTAAACTCTTGTCTCATCATAGCCATCTAATACAATAGAATGAAATTGGACCTAGCCCATACATCATGTCCAAAACAAAAATACATAAAAGAAAGTGAAAACAATAAACTCCGTCCTCGAAGCATGAGGACTCACCAAAGCTCAGGAATAAATCAAATCACAAACTATCCACGAAACTTAGCACCTTGAATATCGGACCCTATATTTGGGAAAAACGTAGGCAAGAGTATGTGTTAGTACAAAACAATGTACTAAGTATGATAGCTATGCGTAAAACATTTAAAACATGCTAAAAGGGACATTTAATTTCTTGACATGCAATTGGCCAAGCTAAAGCATAATGTGAAAGAGTTTGAAAGCATAAGTCATAAAGCATGGCCAATGAAAGCTAACTTATTCTTTAAAACCTTTGAACACATGTGAGATAATCCTTGAGTAACCTTAGTTCATTATTACTTGTGGGCAATTAGCCTTAACCGACATTGAGACCATGTGAGCTATAACATGATCCCCCGGTGTCTCCCACACCGAAAAGGGTTGTCCTACTTGCCAAGTTAAGGATCATAAATTTCTAGATTAAGTGGATCCAGTAATTAATAAACTTATGGGGGGCACATAGTTAAGGGATACAGAGATTGCTACTAGAAACCTGACCTCTACTACGGGAGAGCTTCCATCTCAAGAGATTGCTTCTAGAAACCCGGCCTCTACTACGGGTGAGCTTCCATCTCACTATCAATATCCACTCGATGCTAAGCATAAATCCCATGGAATAGTTATTAAGTCTTGACTTGTCTTATAACTCATGGATAGGTGCCCTTGGACAACCAAACCAACCTAGTTCATTAGGATAGCTCTTACTCTTTGATTCAATTAGGTGGGAAAGCCTTTCAACCTAAGAATCATTTCTATGTGAGAAAACATTTCACATCATGCTAGTATGTGTACATGAGAAAACATTTCAATCACACATCATTCTCATCATCATTGGTACTTTACTCTCAAAGCACCCTTAAAACATTTGCTTGGATTTCATAAGAAAATGCATAAGTCCATAATTCATCTCCTTGAGGTTCAAAACCCATTTTCAATTATCAATTCTTAGAAAACATGGGTTAGATATGGATTTCATCATAAATTCATATAAAACTAGTAATACATGCTTAATTTCATAAAATTCTTTCTTGAAGATCAAAATTCCATATCATATAGTTCATAACTTGAAAACATGAGGATTACATGAGTTATACGGAAAAACATCATAAAACCATAGTAATTCATCAATTCATGCATAGAAGATCATAATTCAATCATTTAAATCAATAATGATAAGAACCCATGATAATTGAAGAAAACTCTAACTCAATTAGGGAATTCTACCTCTTTAAATAGAGGAATTTGGGAACTCCATGGATGAAAGGAATCCATGGATGAAAACTATCATACCTTGACTCCAAATGCTAGCCTTCAATGGAGAAATTGGAACCTTAGCTTGAAACCCTAGGTTGAATCTTTTTCTTTTCTTCAAGTTTCTGGAGAGAGAATTATTTGGGAGGAGATCTGGTTTTCTTTTGTGAATTTGGGAGAATGAAACAAATGGGGTGAATTTGCGGCTGAAAAGACTTATATAGGGGTCCTAAACATAGGCAAAACGACATAGTATAGGAACTAATTAATTAGGAAAAGACCCAACTGCCCCTAAAAAATAACTGCCAGCAGTGAACCACAAGACCCCACTGAAGGACCGCGGTCAGGACGACAGACCGTCCTGCACGGTCATCAATGATGGTCAAAAACCTGAATTAGGGGCTTCGAACCACGAGCCGCCAACCGCGGACCGTGGTCTAACCAATGGTCCATTGGTCAGTCTGTGGTTCTGGACCGTCAGACCTTACCTAGGCAGGCCAACCACGGACCACACCTACGGTTCGTGGTCCATTCCACGGGCCGTGGCTGGCTGGCGTGGTTTGGCACCTCCAAAATCTGGAAAGCTGCTATTTGGCCTTTTTGAATACAGGGTGTTACAATATCTCCCCCTTGGTATCATTCGTCCTCGAATGAGATTTAAACTGGTTCTTAAAGAGTGGGAGAGGAACTAACAACCCAACCTAACAATGCAATGCATACAACCGAGGAGGAACTATCGACTCCAAGCTAGGACGTTATCAATACATCATAAGAGGGGTGAAACTAACTCTATCAGCCCATCATGCATGCAATGCACAAATCAAGGAGGAAACATCAACTCCAACTAAACATACTCAATGCATCATAAGGAAGTAGGAACTACATCTATCAACCCAATATGCATGAAATCTCAAAATTACTCATGTTTAAGGAGAAACTGCCTTCTCCAAGCTAAAAGCATGCTCAACACAATCTCATGGAGCTCATATGTAATCCACTCTCAAAAAACATATCTAAAGCATGTTCATCAATTCATCTCATGAAGTCTATAAGGAACTCATACTCAATGAACAACAACATGAGGAAAATCAATCATATAAACTCATTTTCTTTCAAAACACAAGTTTTCATGAACATGCATAACATAAGGAAATCATGGAAATACATATGACACATGACTCCAAAACAAAGGACAAACCAAGAGGAACTCATTACCTCAAGCTAGAATAGGAGTAGAAGGAAAAAGATGAGGATATCGGGACATCATATCAGCCTCGGCCTCCCAAGTATCACCCTCAACTAAATGATTCCTCCACAACACCTTTACGGAAGCTACTTCCTTATTTCTCAAATTCTTGACTTGCCGGTCTAAAATCTCCACCGGAACTTCCTCATATGAGAGACTCTCATAAACTCCCAAACCCTCTAAGAAAACTATAGGTGTCGGATCACCAACATACTTCTTTAACATAGAGACATGGAAAACTGGATGCACCGATTCCAACTTATTTGGCAAATCTAACTCATAGGCAACCTTACCAACTCGTCTCAAAATCTGATATGGGCCTACATATCGGGGACTAAGCTTCCCCTTCTTACCAAACCTCATTACACCCTTCATGGGTGAGATTTTCAAGTAAACCCAATTGTTAACATTAAACTCAAGATCCCTCCTTCTCACATCGGCATAAGACTTTTGCCGACTTTGAGCCATTTTCAACCTTTCTCTTATAAGTCAAACATTTTCTATGGCCTCATATACCAATTCGAGACCTATAATGGCAATTTCACCCACCTCAAACCAACCTATGGGAGATCTACACCTTCTAACATATAGGGCCTCAAATGGAGTGATATCAATACTCGAGTGATAGCTATTATTATAGGTGAACGCAATCAACGGCAAATGGTTATTCCAATTACCCTTAAATTCAATCACGCAAGCCCTTAACATATCTTCCAAAGTTTGGATAGTACGCTCCGCTTGCCCATCAGTTTGGGGATGAAAAGTCATGCTAAGCTTAACACAAATACCAAGACCCTTTTGGAATGACTTCCAAAACTGAGAAGTAAATTGGGTACCACGATCGAAAATAATGGACAAAGGCACTCCATGAAACCTTACGATCTCTCTCAAGTACATCTTGGCATAATCCTCCGCCAAATAGGAAACCTTGATGGGAAGGAAACGAGCCAATTTCGTCATCCGATCTACTATAACCCTAATAGAGTCATGTTATCGCTGGGTGCGAGGCAAACTGTTGCTCCCTAATATACACGCAAGTGTACGTGGTCCCTCAAGTAATATAGGTTCGTAAAGAAATGAGTTATCATTCCCAAGAGACTTATGATCAATTTATATTTAACACTCAATTCTACAAATAAATTAAAATTAACCGTTTTAAGAAATGGTGATGATTATTAACTATTACTACGAATTATGCAATAAATAAAAGTAACTAATTGTGAACGACTTTAAGATGATGTTTCAAGCAAGTAAAAAACAATTCCAGGGCTACAGCATGCAATGAATCTCATGTATCATAGTCCTAGCTTAGAACTAATTTTAGTTGTCAAGCTACTCATTTACAAGGTTAATTGTATGAGTCAGGTCTGTCGACCTCTAGTCGCCTACTCTAGCTAGCTTTCTAACTACATCGTTGAGCGGGGATAAAAAGTCCTAACTGGCGAGCATTTATATTTCATCCTATTTTGTAACCAAGCAAGTTGTTCATCCAAGCATCACTCCTAAACACAAATCACCTCAACTCAATGGATGATCGATCTCTCTATATTCTCTAGTCTATTTAACCCCTCATCTCTCAATTTTAAGATTAGACAATAGATTTATCTTATGGCGATCAAGCACAAAATACTAAAACAAGAATATAAAAGTAACTTATAATGACAATCAAGAATCATAAACCTTAAATATTCAACATTCGATTCGTAGCTACAGCCTTAGAACTAGGGCGTTTAGCCACTCATGCTATCAGAAAACCATAAAATACAATTGTTTATGCGATTTTCGGAAAATAGAAGAGCTAGAAAGGTAAAACCTATTACAAACGATTGCACTTGCTCACGTAGTCCCAAAATAATGTCGAACTCCCTACAAATTAGCCCTAGGGGTCTATTTATAAGAGTTGGGAAAATTAGAGTCGAATTCTACTTCACTTAGGAATCCTATTTAATATAATTTTCGCTGAAAAAGTCAGAATTCCCTTGGGGTATCGCGCCAAGAAGCAGTGCCTAAAGTTGGGCTCCTGGCGCGTTGCGCCCATCAGCGCGCCTCACAAAGGGCTCTAAAATTTGGCCCTTGGCGCTTAGCAATGCGCCCAGCGAGACTCTCTGAAGTTTCACCAGTGGCGCACCACGCCAAGGTGATTTTTTCCTTCACCATTTTTTTCTCTTCTTCGCTTCTTTTTCACCGAATCAACTCTAACTTCCTTGACAGTTCCTGAAAAAACTAATCACATATGTTAGTCTACAATCATTGCAAGTTTAACGAAATCAAGTTAATAGACTCAATATCATTCTTTAATTCAATCAAAACGTGGGCAAATCTCGACAACTTAGGCATATCAATACGCCTAAGATCACCACCCCACACTTAAACCTTTGTTTGTCCTCAAACAATCCCTAGACTATCAACTCTTTTTCATATCCCTTGGACTTATCAATCCACCTTAAAATCAACCAAACATTTTTAATCATGATCTTATAGTTCACAATGGATGCAACATTTCAAAACTGTTACACCAAGTTACAATATATATGATCAAAGAATGACTCTTTTAATATTTTTCTGTACTAACGCAAACTTATACAAACACAACAATTAGATAATCTGAACATATGCCATGAATGCCCTCGCTCAGTTGTGTTTAGTATAGTCTTTCACTCAAGCAATCATATTATGAACAAGGCCTATTTTTCAAACAATCAACTCACTCTCACAAATGAAGTTCTTACTTCTCTTAACATGACATAAGGTTGCCATAGTGTATTTTCACTTTCACATTATATTTCTCAAGGAATCAAGAGGAGTTCTATTTGGTTGTTATGTCGGCTTAGGGTAAGGGAGGGAATATTTAGGACTCATTTTAGTGACTACACCTCCTTAATGCACATGTCATTTCTTTGCCAACAAACATCCTCCTTAGCTTTTCTTTCTTCTTAGTACACACTTCATGAATATTTTCCCATTTGTTGCTCCATCTTTTCCCATTAATTCTTTTATATATATATATATATATGCCTTAGCACTAGCCACCCTCAATTGAGGTGCACAATATCCTTGATAGGACCAGGGCCAATGTTTCGAGCATACTCTGAACTAGCCACCCGCAATAAACTTGAGGTGCACATTGTCCACTAAGGACCAGGGCCAATCCTTCCTCTGCGCATTCACTGTTTTCTGCAAAATTTGTTTCACCTATTTATTCAAAAATTCCACTTGGTCACTCGTTTGAGAATGGTAAGCTGTAGCAACCTTATGACGAATACCATACTTAGCAAGAAGATTTTTTACTAGATGGTTAATGAAATGCTTACCTCCATCACTTATGATTGCCCTTGGAGTGCCAAAGGGAGTGAAAATATGCTTCTTGATGAACTTGATCACAACCCTTGAGTCATTCGAAGGAAGAGCAACCGCCTCAACCCATGTACTCACATAATTAACAGACACAAGGATGTATTGGTTTCCACTAGATGGCGGTAAGGGACCCATAAAGTCAATACCCCACACATCAAAAATTTCCACCTCCAAAATGTACTTAGCGGCATCTCATGTCTTCTTGAAATAGTACCCAACCTTTGGCATTTATCACAACCCTTCACAAAAGCAATAGAATCTTTAAATAACGAGGGCCAAAAGAAACCAAATTGTAGTACCTTATGCGTCGTGCGCTCTCCTCTATGGTGTCCTCCATATGGGCAAGCATGACAACTTTTGAAGACTTTTTGAACCTCATACTCCGGAATGCATCTTCTCACCACCCAATCCACTCCTTGCTTGAATAAGAATGGTTTATCCCAAATATAGAACTTAGCATCATGATTGAGCTTTTTTATTTTGTTGGGTTGTTGCACCCAGGGGTAATCTCCACTCATTATCAGATTCACAATGTCCGCATACGAAGGCACCTGAGAGATGTCTAGTGCCATCAACTGTTCATCCGGAAACTCTTCCCAGATTTGTTCACCCTCATGCATATGGGAAAAATCCTCCAACCTAGACAAGTGAACAGCTATTTGATTTTCAGTACCTTTTCTATCCTTAATCTCAAGGTCAAATTTTTGGACAAGCAATATCCACCGAATCAGCCTTGATTTATCATCCTTCTTGTTGAATAGGTACCTAATAGCTACATGGTCAGTAAAAACAATCACCTTAGTACCTACCAAATACGATCTGAACTTGTCGAAGGCGAACACTAGAGCTAGCATCTCCTTCTAATTCACTGTGTAATTAGCTTGTGCAGAATCCAGGCTCTTATTTACATAATAGATCGAGTGTAACACCTTATCTTTTATTTATCCCAACATTGCACCCACTGCTACATCGCTTGCATCACACATGAGTTCAAATGGTAATTCCCAATTAGGAGAAATTAAGATGGGAGCCTCAATCAAGTTCCTTTTCAACATCTCAAAAGCTTCAAACACATCTCATCAAATTCAAATTTCACCTCCTTCTCCAAAAGACTGCACATGGGTCTTGCAATCTTGGAAAAGTCCTTGATGAATCTCCGGTAAAAACCTACATGACCAAGGAAATTTCGCACCCCTTTTACAAAAATGGGAGGGGCAATTTTTCAATAACTTTTACCTTGGGTTTATCAACCTTTAATCCCGACTTCGACACCTTATGATCCAACACTATCCCCTCTCTAACCAAAAATTGACACTTTTCCCAATTTCGCACTAAGTTAGTGTATTCACACGTAGCGAGTACTTTATCAAGATTCCGGAGGCATACCTTAAAAGACTTTCTGAAGACGGAGAAATCATCCATGAACACCTCTACAAAGTCTTCCACCATATCATGAAAAATGGCCATCATACACCTTTGAAAAGTCGCCGGTGCATTACAAAGTCCGAATGGCATGCGTTTGAAAGCATAGGTACCATAAGGACAAGTGAACGTGCTCTTTTCCTGATCCTCAGGTGCAATTAAAATTTGGTTGTATCCAAAATACCTATCTAAGAAACAATAGTACTCCTGCCCTGCTTGTCAGTCAAGCATCTGATCAATGAAGGGAACCGGGTGGTGATCTTTTTGAGTGGCCTCATTTAGTTTCTGGTAATCCATACAAATTCTCTATCATGTCACTGTTCTAGAAGGAATCAACTCATTTTTCTCGTTCCTTACCATTTTCATACCTCCCTTGTTGGGAACACACTACATAGGACTTACCCACTTACTATCAGAAATCGGGTACACAATTCCAACATCTAGCCACTTTATCACTTCCTTTCTCACCACTTCTTTCATCAAAGGATTTAGCTTACATTGATGTTGTGCACTTGGTTTGTGATCCACTTCCATGTAGATTATGTGCATACATAACGCCGGACTAATCCCATGAATATCATCCATCTGCCATCCAATAGCTTTCTTTCTCCGCTTGAGGACCATCAATGCCGTATCAACCTATAGTTTAGACAACTCTGCAGAAAGTATAACAGGAAAAGTTTCATTAGTACCCAAATATGCATACCTTAGGTGAGCAGACAGAGTTTTCAATTCCAACTTAAGAGCTTCTTCGATTGAGGGTTTGGGTGGAGGCCCTAACTCACAATCTAATGGCTCCACTACGCTTGTGGCTATCCACGAATGCTAGATTCAAACATACCTCTATCTCTTGAGCCTCAATATCTCTATCTATCTCATGGCCCACTATCGCTCTTTCTAAGGGATCTTCAGTCACGACCCAGGGGTACCCCTAGATGTAACACAGCGTACTTGACCCCGAAAGGGTCTCATATAAGCCCTTAGCATACATAAACATTAGAAAATAGAAATGATGCAGAATTTAAAATTTTACAATCGAAGTCTTTTTCATAAAAATCAAAAGCGAAGTCTAGACCTTGTCTCATAATCCATCTATTACAACAAATGTCAATAGGGTCACAACCCTTTACAATCAATAAGTTTCAAAATAGAACAATATGAAAGTAACTATAATAGTAGACTCTTCTCCTCGAACCATGAGGACTCACCACAAGTCTTGGAGATAAGCAATCCAAGCCTTAGTCAAGGAAGAAAACACTTCAATGCCCGGAACCTACACTTTAGAGAAAATGTAGAAGAAATAGGGGTTAGAACAATTATGTACTAAGTATGGAAGCCATGCAATAAAAATCCTTAAAACATTCTAAAAGGGACAATTTACTTGAAAAGAATGCATCTGCCAAGTTTAAGAATCATCAGGCACTTCCAAGATAAAAGACAAGTCATAGCATATTTATCATATAAATCCTCATAACATAGTAGATCCATTACCTTAGTAACCCTAAGGTATACTTGTGCAATGTATAGTTGGCATCCCATAATACCAACCATACTAAGTACCTCTTTGAGGCCACCTTAGTCATACATATCATCCTTTAGACCTCATCATAGTCAATAGTCATGGATAAGGAAATAGTCATGTACATTAGCTTGACCATAAGGAAAGTCATTCAATAGCAACAACCCATTCAACATACATGCATACATTCATACATTTTCATAGCATTAGAAACCACCCCATAACCCCTTGCCAAGTATACTTCTGCAATGTAAAAGTGAAGTCACATAGCCCCACTTCTACTAAGTAAAACTCATTAAGAAGTCATAGGTATAGTTCGTGTCATATTCATAATCTTGTCATATAGGGAAACTAGCCATAACCGACATAGACCATGTGAGCTACATAGAATCCTGTGTCGTGTAACCCCACACCGAAAGAAGGTGTCCTACTTCCCTAAGGTAGAACTAAATGTATAACTCTATGGGACAAGGAAACGGGACACTTTCTATAGACCCTCTTAGCCACCACAGAATCACCTACAGAGTAGAGACAGAAAAAGGTTCTAACAACATATCCGGAAGAACATCAACCCTCATAGCCACATATGGCATCACAAAAGACAAAGTAGCACCGGGATTAAGTAAATGATAAACATCAAGTTGGAAAACTTTCAACATACCAATAACCACATCCAGCGAACCCTCTTGCTCACCTCAGGTTTGGAGTGCATAGAAGCGATTTTGTTTAGGAGCATTGGAACCCGAACCACTAAGAGTAGCTTGCTTGCCCTCTCTTCCTTTAGCCATAAGCATCGAGAAATCCCTCATTTTGTGACCACTTTTACCACAACCATCCGTGTCGGCTAGGCACTGACCATCGTGCTTCCCTCCACACTTAGTACAATTAGACATAGGCAATGAAGATCCACTATCATTCCCCCCTTGAGGCTTAGGGTTAGACACCCTATCTTTGTTGAACTTAGGAGGAGCATTGGAGGAACCTGTACCGGAAAACCTTTGTCAAAACCTAGGACGACCTTGTCCATCAGACCTTGCATGTGAAAAGTTACCATTACCGGTCTTAGCTTTTTTTACCTCTCTAGATTTTTCCTTGAGTTTCTCCTCCTCAATTTGTTGTGCATGCACCATGAGACAAAAGATGTCCATATCATGAATGAGTATTGCGGTTCGGCACTCTTTAACCACCATTTCAGACACATCCAAAACAAACTTACTCATCTTAGCCCTTGAATCGGCTACAATTGTTGGAGCATATTTGGATAATTAAGTGAACTTTAGAGCATATTCCCTCACACTCATACTCTCATGCCGGAGGTTAATGAACTCAAGCACATTGGCCTCCCTCGTCTCAAGGGGAAAGAACCTATCAAGAAAAATGGCCTTAAACTTCTCCCAATCAAGAGGACCCGCATCTTCCGGCCTCCCTTCTTTCCATTGATTATACCAAATTTGAGCCACACCTTTTAGTTAATAAGTGACCAACTCCTCCTTTTCCACCGGCCTAACTCCCATGATCATCAAAATCTTATAGACCTCATCAATATATTCTTGAGGATCTTCCTCCACTTTAGAACCATGAAACTCCGAAGGATTCATTCTTGTGAAACCCCTCACTCTTGAAGCCACCGCATTCAGATTTGAGCTTGCGGGAACCACAACCTCCCTATTGGCTTGGGCCGTAACAGCTTGGGCAAACACTTGAAAAGCAGCCTTAAACTCCGCATTAGATACTTGTTCAGCCAAAGGATCGACTAAAACTTGAGGAGCTTGGGGAGGAACTTTTTATTCCGCATCCTCCCTCACATTCCTTCTAGCATAAGCTCTTCGGGTAGCCATATCCTAAAGAACATAGGATAAGGATTAGGAGAGAGACCTTATAGAGTTAAACTTTATCACACGACTTAAGAGTAATGAAATAAGTGGAGTTTCCTAATAATCTTGTAGCCTCTCATTCATTAATGTGGCGCGCTTCACACTCATGAACAAGACTCTACTAGACGTGGCCTATGAGACACCCTAGGACCATTCTAAACCTTGTGCTCTGATTACCAAGTTTGTCACGACCCAGGGGTACCCCCTATATGTAACATGGCGTATAAAACCCCGAAGGACTCCATACAAGCCACTTAGCTCTCATAACATAAGAAATAGAACAATAAGAGTAAAACAATAGTCCAAGTCCAAAACATTTTTTATAAAACGAAAAGTGGAAGTCTAAACTTTGTCTTATCATAGCCATCTACTACAATAGAATGAAATTGGGCCTAGCCCATACATCATGTCCAAAAGATAAAATACATGAAATAAAGTGAAAACAATAAACTCCGTTCTCGAAGCATGAGGACTCACCAAAGCTCAGGAATCAATCAAATCACCCACTAGCCATGAAACTGAGCACCCTAAATATCGGACCCTACATTTGGGGAAAATGTAGGCAAGAGTATGCTTTAGTACAAAATAATGTACCAAGTATGATAGACATGCATAAAACATTTAAAACATGCTAAAAGAGATATTTCATTTCATGACATGCAATTGACCAACATAAAGCATAATATGAAAGATTTATAAAACATAAGTCATAAATCATGGCCAATGCAAGCTAAATTCTTCTTTAAAACCTTTGAACACGTGTGAGATACTCCTTGAGTAACCCTAGTTCATTATTACTTGTGGGGAATTACCCTTAACCGACATTGAGACCATGTGAGCTATAACATGATCCCCCATTGTCTCCCACACCGAAAATGGTTGTCCTACTTGCCAAGGTAAGGACCATAAACTTCTAACTTAAGTGGATCCACTAGCTAATCAGCCTATGGGGGCACATAGTTAAGGGATACAGAGATTTCTACTAGAAACCCGACCTCTACTATGGTGAGCTTCCATCTCAAGAAGTTGCTTCTAGAAACTCGACCTCTACTACGAGTGAGCTTCCATCTCACTATCAATATCCACTCGGAGCTACGCATAAATCCCAGGGAATAGTTATTAAGTCTAGACTTATCTCATAACTCATGGAGAGGTGCCCTTGGACAACCAAACCAACCTAGTTCATTAGGATAGCTCTTACTCTTTGATTCAATTAGGTGAGAAAGCCTTTAAACCTAAGAATCCTTTCAATATGAGAAAGCATGTCACATCATGCTAGTATGTGTACATGAGAAAACCTTTCAATAACACATCATGCTCATCATCATTGGTACTTTACTCTCAAAGCACCCTTAAAACATTTGCATAGATTTCATAAAAAAATGCATAAGTTCATAATTCACCTCCTTGAGGTTCAAAACCCACTTTCAATCATCAATTCCTAGAAAACATGGGTTAGATATGGGTTTCATCATAAATTCATGTAAAACTAGTGATACATGCTTAATTTCATAAAACTCTTTCTTGAAGTTCAAAATTTCACATCGTATAGTTCATAACTTGAAAACTTAAGGATTACATGGGTTCATAGGGGAAAAACTTCATAAACCACAGTAATTCATCAATTCATGCATAGAAGATCATAATTCAATCATTTAAATCAATAATGATAAGAACCCATGATAATTGAAGAAAACCCTAACTCAATTGGGGAATTCTACCTTTTGAAATAGAGGAATTTGGGAACTCCATGGATGAAAGGAATCCATAGATGAAAACTATCATACCTTGACTCCAAATGCTAGCCTTCAATGGAGAAATTGGAACCTTAGCTTGAAACCCTAGGCTGAATCTTCTTCTCCTCTTCAAGTTCTAGAGAGAGAATTATTTGGGAGGAGATTTGGTGATCTTTTGTGAATTTGGAAGAATGAAATAAATGGGTGAATTTGGGGGTTAAAAGACTTATATAGGGGGTCATAAACATAGGCAAAACGACATAGTATAGGAACTAATTAATTAGGAAAGGACCCAACTGCCCCTAAAAAATAACTGCCAGCAGTGAACCACGAGACCGCATTGACGAACCGTGGTCAGGACGACGGACCATCCTGCACGACCGTCGATGGTGGTTAGAAGCCTGACTTTGGGGCTTCAAACCACGGGCCTCCAACCACGGACCATGTTCTGACCAATGGTTTATTGGTCAGGTCGTGGTTCTAGACCTTCATATCTTACCTAGGCAGGCCAACCATGGACCACACCTACGGTCTGTGGTCTATTCCACGGGTCGTGGGTGGCCGGTGTGGTTTGGCACCTACAACATCTGGAAAGCTGCGATTTGGCCTTTTTAAATACGGGGTGTTACAAAAAGCCTAAGAAACACCCCGAGCATCTTCTGCTCCTCTAGCAGAACAGCTCCAGCCGAAATCACGGGCTGGGCACCCCAAGAGATACTTGGGCTTAAGATGCCTCTGTTCACCTGGTGCTGCACCTGGAACTAATATATGTTGCATTCCTCCAAGCACTATCAGAAGCTGAGTGGTAGCTCGAAGGTCTGGAGCCATAGTTGGTTCGGGTAGCGGCTGAGCTGGCCTTGACTCCACCGGCTTATCTGGGACCTGAGCTTCTAGACGGTCCGTTGTTGGCTCCAGATCCCACTTTCTATAGAGGGTGGTTCTGCACCCCTATCCAGTAGAGGAGATCTCTCCCATACATTGAGCTACCACACAACACATACGAGCCATCCTACGAAAAGAGTCAAACAAGTGAGATTTCAAAAAACCAATAACACAGACGTTGTACGAAAGTGATCCAAAATAGAAGAATTCCTAATGAAACCCTGTAGCCTCCCAAAGATAGGATACATGCGTCTCCGCACCGATCCGTAGGACTCTACTAGGTATTAGCTCTATACAAGTGAGACTGTTGAACCTATGGTTGTGATACCAGCTTGTCATAACCCAATTTCTTGAGTCATGATGGAACCAACTATAACCCACCAGTAGGTAAGGCAACCTTTACCCTGAATGACAAATAGTATATATGATGGTAGAACTAGACAGAAATAGCACTAATAATAAAGAAATAAGACAGAAATTGAAGTAAACAAAAATATATATACACAATAGAATCCCTCCCAAAACCTGGAAGTCATGAGTACAAAGTTCTCTAATATGAAAATACAAGTCCCAAAAGAGGACCACAACAATCCGTCTCAAAATAAAAAGACTAGCTAAATATATCAACAGAATGAGATATGCTGATCCAGATCCAATAAGTATACTTTGGGCCTCAAACCTAAATTGATGGCCTCTAACTAGAGGTAACAACCTCAAATCGAAAAGCCTTGACCATGAACCGTAATAAAGGCCTCGAACCAGAAATAGCCACAGTATCTAAATAGCTCCCAACCTAGGTAGCAAGAGTGACAAGCAGTGTGTCGACTCCGAAGAGGAACTTAATATCAAGAATAAGTTATCATGGAACAACGTCTACCTACAAGGATCAACAGGAGGTTCCAAACCTAAAACAACCCAATCCTCAGTCGCCGCAAAAACCCCAAACCTCCGGTATCACATCAAAACCGTAGATATAGTGAGAGACGATAGAAAGTCTATAAAGATACGAATCAGTATGATTGTTTAGACACCAAAAACACTTCAAATGAACACAAACCAATTTTGGAGTCGAATGGAAATCATAGGACCGACGCTGAAATTTCCAGAATTGACTTTGTCAATAGGTCCTAAACCATGCCCTTGAACTTATGTTCCAAAATTGAACACAATTCGGGACTTGAATCAGCAAACAACAAGAACATGCACAATTTCCAACAATTAAGCTAAAAAGAAAGCTCAAGATAGTAGCTTTGTACAGAAATTTACCTCGAATGGAGGTTCACCAACACTTTCCAAACACAGCACAACGAAGCATTGACAATTTTGAACACGTGGGGCTTTGAATCACCCAAATCCGAGCTAAAACGGGGGAGAGATCATGAATTTACTCTTTGAACTAATGATGCTTCATGTCGACGAATCTTTTTCGTGAATGTGGTGGGTCCCCCGCGAATGCGGCGAAGGCCCCACAAACACGGCCAAGAAGACACTAGAGTCGTGCGATCGCGGTAGGGACCCTGCGAATGCGGACCTCAGAGCATCTAACCTCCACAAACACGACCAAGGGCCTGCGAACGTGAAGGCCATTTCAGGCCTGCACCAGCTGATGCATATCAACTGGTTTTGGCAATTCCAAATCTCTAACAGGGCATTCTGAACTCGTTCAAAACCCCGTGCTTGCAAACAAGACATGCAACCCTATCAAATTTGATATTCCAAACTCAACGAAGCAGTCGAAATTTCCATACGAGGTCATATCGACATAAAGTGAGTCCCACCCTAAACTCCATTTAAGCCAAAATCCACAAGGGAGCTCAGAATTAGCCTTGAAGCCTTGGGATCCAAACAAATGGTCGTTCTAGACCAAACTCAACAGTCAGAGCTAATCGCACTGACATAATTCTGATTCGAGCCCGTGTACTCAAATGTTGACTAAAATCAAACTTAGGCCTTAACTTGGAAGTTAAAACGCCTAATCACGAACTGAAAGTTTCAAGGGTCATACCGACCATGCTACTAGCCTAAACAGACCCTTTCAGAGCTGATGGAATCGTCAAAATTTGATTATGAGGTCATCTTCTTGAAATTCTAATCAAAACTGACCGTTAGAGGTTAAAAAGCTCCAAAACACTAAAACTCACATAAAAACCAAACGAACGACCAGCTGACCGAACTGTCAATCCTAGAATGTCATAAATGACTTGGGGCCGCTATAGAAATGCTCTAAATGACGAACATTAGGCATACGCACCAAAATGACCTTGAGGACATAACATAAAGTTTGTTTAAAATGACTCTTAAATTTGTTGTATGCATTTTGATAAAGTATAAAGATTGTCTCAAATAATTAATTTCTTCGAATACTTTATATTCTTGTTAATTGGGGCTATGTATCTCTCAATCTATTCTTTTTATATAAGTAAATATAATTAAATTGTAGTAAAAATTAGTCAAGATAAAATATTTCATAAGCTAAAATTAGTGAAAGGGGAAGAGAGTTGATTCATTACTAAAGAAAAGGATAAGATCATTAAAAAAATAGTAAGAGACAACAATATTTGGAGAAAAAGAGTTAATTATATAAAACCAAAATTGATCCTACTTGAACCACAATAAATATTTTTAAATTATTTTTATTGGATGAAGGAGAAGGATAATAGCATTTTGATGTTTTGAGCACTCTAAATTTACAAGTCTATTTGATTTTAAAAAAATTATTTGCGAGGAAGATACAAACAAAACAAAACACATACGAACAATAAAAGGTAGATTTGAAAAATTGTATAAAATTATAAAAACAAGACTGATCACTAATTAAAATTTTCATCAATATAAATCTCTAGAGAAATATTATAATATATTCGTTGATGCACTATAATTTATTGACATGTAGTTTTCATAAGCTAAAATAAATAATAGATCTGAAAAAGGTCGATTACCATTATGATTATTTAATATTAACTCTATATCAAGAAAAATATAAGGAAATTAGTAGAAGCAGAAAAGTGAACTAACTTGGTTATTTTAAAGGGAAGATATTGAAGAAATTAAATAAACAAAAATAGATAGTTAAAAAGGAATGTGAAATTTTTTGTGAGAAACCGAATTGGTCTACTAGTTTTATGCTAATTTGCATGTTAGTTCACATCTTATGCATTTACATTAAAAAATAACATAATTTTAATGGAAACGAACTTTAAGCTAATCCTTATACAAATGACTAAACCGTTATTTTATTTATCTACTATAAAATGTATATATTCCTTCATTTCCCCCCATTTTCTAACATAAAAGAATAAGTATTAGATGGTGCAAATTTAATTATTATTTTCCCCTTTGTTTTGGTTGATAAAATCAATATCCCATGAATCTAAGTCAAAATTACAAATCTAAGTATTAAGATTTGTAATATAATTTATTTGGATTTGAAGTTCGAAAAAATCATTAAAAATATTATTAATATTTTAGTTTTATAAATAAAAATAATATTTTTAAAATAAATTTACTATTTTTTCACTAGTTTATAATAAACTAATAACTTCTGAACATAAAATTAAGCTGAAAGATGTGCTGAAAAGACTAAATTCCTAAAGTTTATAAAATTCGATTTATTCAAAATTCAAATATAATACACATACTAATTAAAAGAACTAATCAATTTTAATAAAACTATTGCAGTAAAACTTTACCATGGCAAAGCAAATATTAAATAATAATTTAAAAATAATCGAAACAACAATAATAAAAAACTAATCTTTAATAAATGTTTTTGTTTAGCAAGTAGTTTATAAGATCCATCGTGGTTATCGTTACCATCGATCAGTTCTTCCCTCTGTGGTAGCTTTCCTGTAAACCCAAAGTCCCGAAACCCTTGTATGCCCTCTTCTTCTTTTGCGGTAAGGGCACTGCTCCTTCTATCTGCTTTTCTATTTCTTGCATTTTTTTTCAGATTTGCTATTCCATAAATCTTGATTTTGATACATTGTTTACTGTCACCCACGTACATAAATTTATTTGCTTTTGGTTTTTGATCTTCCATGAATTTTATGGATTACACAATTTTCTTGGTTATTGATCATAGTTCTTATATAGATAAGTTTGAGCCCAACACTGTAGAATAGAAAGTAGAAATGAGAGAGACCACTTGCAAATTGAATAGAAGAAAATGATTTTTTTTTTCCAGATCTCTTACGTTTAAACAACAAATTTGTAATGGACTACAAAACCAAATCTCCCCATAGCTCCAAGGTTCTTTTTCGTTAATTCAATTTTGAATCCGTCTAGAGCTCAATACAAGTGTACTTCTTTAGTCATCTTAGTTTTAAATCTCAACTGATTAATGATTATACCCTTTTTTTTACTTCGTATGTTGTTGTAATTATTAGCACTTAAATCCCAGATGGCTTCCACAATGTTCTCTCTAGCTTCTGTCACTCCTTCAGCTTCAATTTCCTTGCAAGATAATCTCAAGGTAATATGTCATCATTTTTCATTTATGCCATTTCGAAGTTACCCTATCTTACACTGAGGAGGATTCATGTCCTTGTTTCTGTTTGAGCAGCCAAAGCTGAAGCTAGGGACTTCTAGCCAAAGGGCCTTTCCCAAGAAGGACTTCATGAAGGCAAAGGTAGGAACTTTATCATTCGCTGAGAGGCGACAGCTTTACTGATGTAGTGCAACTCCCATTAGGTTCTGACCTTTAGAGTATACAAGAGAAGAGTAATGGTGGGAGTAGGATGATATGCATACAAATGAACAGGTGTCTCCAGCTTGGTGTATGATACATGATGATTCCCTATCATGCTTCGTAAATCAACTCCAGAACTTATTAATGATTCAATAATACTAATTACAAAATCTGGGTGGATCAGTATGTAACAACATTTTGGATTGTAGCATTCAATTCAACAGGGTTCCATAAAATCTCTGGTTCTGTTTTTTCTTATCATTGAAACAACAAGCTGTTTAATTCTCAAATGCTGTAATTGGTCCTCCCACTCACCTTGTCAATCACTTAGAAAAAGGCTCTGTAGGGAAAGACAAAGAAAACGAGGTCAGGCAGATTGCTTATTTATATTGCAACAATATCCAAATCCAAGGGGAGGGAGGAGCATGATCCAAAGATGATACCTTAATATAATTTATAACTTTGTGAATTGGGATGCCTTATCTTAAAATCATGATGTTTCACTCTTTCTTTTTTCCAGTCAAATGGTCGGACTACTATGGCTGTTGCTGTTAACGTCTCTCGATTTGAGGGAATAACAATGGCTCCCCCTGACCCCATTCTTGGAGTCTCTGAAGCATTCAAGGCTGATACAAATGAACTGAAGCTTAACCTTGGAGTTGGAGCTTACCGCACAGAGGATCTTCAACCATATGTCCTCAATGTTGTTAAGAAAGTAAGTTCTTGATCTCTTGTATAAGCTCTATTTAGTTTATAAATTATGAATGACTTGCCTCGTCCTCTATGTTCATCTTTAAACATTGTAACAACTTTCTATAATTTTGCATCTGAATCACGAGGAAATTACTTTTCTGTAGGCAGAGAACCTTATCCTGGAGAGAGGAGAAAACAAAGAGGTACTTAATATACTAAATTCAGCTTTTGGCCTTGACTAGTTTTATGTCGTGGAATTTCTTACTTACTTTTATCCATGGATACATAGTACCTTCCAATAGAAGGTTTGGCTGCATTCAACAAAGTCACAGCAGAGTTATTGTTTGGAAAAGATAACCCGGTGCTTCAGCAACAAAGGGTAAATTTTTTGGTGTTTTACTCATAGTGAAAGAGTAGTATCCTGGAACATGTAAACCAGTTTCCTTGGATTTTGTTGTGCATGCCAATGCTTGTTTCTTGTTCAGGTGGCTACGATTCAAGGTCTATCAGGAACTGGGTCATTGCGTATTGCTGCAGCATTGATAGAGCGTTACTTCCCTGGCTCTAAGATTTTGATATCATCTCCAACATGGGGTGCGTATACACTGCTTTTGGATTAATTTGGGTGAATTTCATCGTACTGAATTTTGCCATTGTGTTTGGCAGGAAATCATAAAAACATCTTTAATGATGCCAGAGTGCCTTGGTCTGAATATCGATATTATGATCCCAAAACAGTTGGCCTTGACTTTGCTGGGATGATAGAAGATATAAAGGTTATTATTGTCACTATGTGGTTGAAAATGTAAAGCAGTAGTGAGCACTGTCTTTTTCCTTCTCCACATGTCCATTGACTTGTGGTGCCTTTGTATGTGGACATGCTCTGACTTTCAGTAGTTGAAAGAGAGATGCTTTATTCATTCTAGAATAGCATAGTATTTTTCTGTTTCATGGTGCTCTTCGTTCTTATGTTTGTATTGGTTCATATATCTGCTAATAGCTTACATGTAGTCGGAAAAACATGGAAGATTTGCACCCTCGACAATGAAGTGTGCGTTGCTTTTCTTCTCTTAGTAGGATGACTTGGTTCTTTCAATGTGAGCAGTCATTTCTGAAAAGGAAAGTCAGAGGAGCTTGGTTCTTTTTACACTCTACTTAGAGGAAGTTTGGTATGTTTTGGGATGTGAAACGTCACCCTTTATCTTATGCTATGGTTGAGGAATCAAAAGCAACAAGCCAAATCCAGTGGTTTTTAGGAAGCAACCTCTCCTCTCCCGTGTGGGTACACCCGTTAGGGTAATGCTCTCACCATCCTTTTAAGAGCCTCTGACAACTGACTCAACACCAATCATGATGGGGCTGGATTGGTCATCTTTTAGCTCACTCTTGTCGTTTCCAACCCCCCCGATTCAGATTCGACTTTTGAGTCTTTCAACAATTAACCAATTTAACCTTTTGACTATGTTTTACGAATTTGAATAACTTTGAGGATATAATTTTTCTTGCAAGTATGGAATATTGAGAAAGGTGGTTGCAGTCTCTCCTTTGAGGTCTTGAGTTCCTATTTTGGTGTGAATATAGAATTTTATTTTTCTGCATTGTCTCGCAAGTCTAATTATCCAGTACTAGATGCCTTTCCTATGTCTGATACATGTGTATGTGCAGTCTTGTTGGCCTTGCTCTTCTCCCCACATTATTAAAAAAAAAAACAGAGTCTGATGGAAGAGCTTGTATTCTCTTCCAGTTCTTGTGCAAGTCATTGTCAAAATGTAATGGCATTACCTGTTTATAGGCTGCCCCAGAAGGATCATTTATCTTGCTCCACGGCTGTGCACACAACCCAACTGGTATTGATCCCACACCTGAGCAATGGGAAAAGATAGCTGATGTAATTCAGGAGAAGAACCACATTCCATTTTTTGATGTTGCCTACCAGGTAATCTGTGGTGAACCCAAAAACTTTCATTTCATGAAGCTGTAAAATTTCAAGTTAAAAGTTTTGGTGTGTGTGTGTGTGAGAGAGAGAGAGAGAAGAAAATGAAAGAAATAGGGGATTGTTTCAAAATAATGAAACGTCTTTCTTGCTTCATTCCTACTTTTGATGTAAGAAGAGTGTACCTGACAGTCTTGGTGTTTATCAATGAAATTTACTGATTTTTGAAAAAATGAATACAAGATAACGTGAAAGTCATTGTTATTCAGATATTTGCACTAGAAAGCTGTATTGAGTATTCTATAACAGTCAAGATACCTCATCTAATCTGCACTGTAGGGATTTGCAAGTGGCAGCCTTGACGAAGATGCCTCATCTGTGAGAATGTTTGCTGCACGTGGTATGGAGCTTTTGGTTGCTCAATCATATAGTAAAAATCTGGGTCTCTATGGAGAAAGGATTGGGGCTATTAATATTCTTTGCTCATCTGCTGATGCAGCAACAAGGTAAAGTGGCCAACATTAAAAGCTATATAGTTCCTCTATAGTGAGAAAATGATGTTGCACTGAAGTTTTTAGTTAAATTGTAATGCCATTCTTTATGTTATGTATATGGAATTCTTTCCGGGTGAACTATAGATTACAGCAAGATTAGAAGCTTTAATCCCTTTTTCTTTTGTTGCTTTTGATAATGATTATTGTGCCTTGTACCGCTAACTTGATATCCTTTCCAAAGTATCTCCTCTGGCTATTAATTATGCATGCAAAATAGTTAAGTTGTTTCCTCCTAATGCTGACTTTATTTATGAAAAAAACAAACCCATCTTCCCCTCCTGATAATTATAGCTTGACAATCAAAGCTGTTCAGTAGGTTTAGATGACATACTAACCACAATGTCGCTGAAATGGTGGGATTAGGTCATACTGTGTCATAGCTGAAAAAACAAGAACTTGTTGTGTCCTTATTTTTTTCCTACTGGAAAATGGTGGTGTCTGGGCCAACTCATCTTGACTATTCCATTGGGTGTCTGTATCCGACCAATACAATTACCAGGTAACTTTGCCAACAAAACAGAGGTAGATGAGAAAAAAACACCCAACTTTTTTTACTGTTCTGAGTTTTGAACCTTCGTCATGTCTTGGGGAGCTGATAGAGTAAGATTAAGCATTTTCCTTGCTTTGTAATCAATGGTTCCATATAAAATGCCAAGTACCAGATGCTGTCCTTTGTTTTATCTTTTACTTTGTACATATGATCTCCTATCACCTGAGTGGATTTTATGTTTGGTGAACCAATAGAATTATTTGCTTATCTACTACAGGGTGAAAAGCCAGCTAAAAAGGCTTGCTCGACCAATGTACTCCAATCCTCCCATTCACGGTGCTAAAATTGTTGCCAATGTCGTTGGAACTCCAGAGCTCTTCAGTGAATGGAAAGAAGAGATGGAAATGATGGCAGGGAGGATAAAGAGTGTTAGACAGAAGCTATATGATAGCCTCTCCGCCAAGGATAAGAGTGGAAAGGACTGGTCGTTCATTCTGAAGCAGATTGGAATGTTCTCCTTCACAGGTCTCAACAAAGCTCAGGTAATGCCCGTGATTAAAGTTGTTGCTTCATTGCAGTATGCATAAATTTGATTTGATTTGCTTGACAAGTTTGTGGCCTTGATCATTCATCACATACCACATTTTTCACTCAGCACTTATTTGCGGAAAGACATTCTTTCCTTCCTTTCTTACTGATTTACCAAGATAGTGCAGTGAGAGAGTCTCCTTATGACTTAACTATGGAATGCATATATTTGTTTCACTGTACCTGCATATCTGGTGCTCATTCTTTTTCTCACACTTGTTGGGCACGCAGAGCGAGAACATGGCCGATAAGTGGCATGTGTACATGACAAAAGATGGGCGGATATCCTTGGCTGGATTATCGGCTGCTAAATGTGAATATCTTGCTGAAGCCATCATTGACTCATACTACAATGTGAGCTAATTCTTGGATTTTAAAGTGACAACAGTTTTGATAATAATATCTGCAGGAATTTCACTGTATTCTTCATTCTTCCTGTTGAGCACGTGATTCTCTTAAATCTTGTAATAATTGTTTCAGCTTGTCTTCGGTTTACAGAATTATTTGTATGAAGCAAATTTTGACAATTTCTAACAGTTGGATTCTAAAATAAAGATTAATGCTAGAGTAAATATCTTAGAGTTTGTTTGACATTGCTACTTAAAACTGCTTAGTTTTACTAGTACTTTCTAAAAATGGCTTTTTAAATAAGTTCTTTTGAAAAAAAAAACTTGTGTTTGACTTATTCATTTGAAAAATGTTTTTTGATAAGCAAACTGTGTTTTATCTATTTTTTTAAGAGCCTGTTTGTTATTCTTGCTAAAATTTGCTTATTTTTAGAAGCACTTTTTTAAAATAACTTTTTAGAAAAGTTCTTTTTTTAAAAAAGCAATATGTGTTTGACTAATTAATTTGAAAAATGCTTTTGATAAACAAATTATGTTTGACTAATTTTTTTTTTAATAAAAAGTGTTATTAAGTGTTAAATTACAAAAAAGAACAAGTATAAATATACTTTTAATATGAAGATTATTTTATAGATAAAAATTATTTGATCAAACTTTTATTTTTATTGAATTAAAGTGTACATATTTAATTTTTCGATTAATATTAAACATAGTTAAATAAAAAAATAAATTAAATATTGATATAATATTAATATTACGATATAAATATAATAAAAAATATCAAATATAAAGTAATGATAATAATTTTTTTTTATATAAAAATAAAATTCTTAAATGAAACTTTTACCAAAGTTATGAGATATGTTAATTAATTAATAAGAGATACAGTAAAACCTCACTAAATTGATATACGTGGGATCATGAAATATTATTATTTTATCATATTTATTGAATTCACATAAAAATGAATTTTATATATAAAGCACAGTGAATACATCAAAATCATTAGATCTTACTAAATTATGTATCATAATTATTGAATTTATGTATAAAAAAATAACTTCATAATGTACAATGTATATGTATGATTCATTGTGATATTTTATTTTTTGTTAAATGATTCCTTATAAAATAAATTAAAGGGTTCAATGATTCATTGTAAAACTAAATTTATTATTCATAATGTTCATTGTTTCTTAATAACCAAATATTATTCATTGTATCTTTACTAGAAACATTCAATGTATGACAGTGAGAGAATAAACTATATAAGCAACATATATTTTTTTTCGAAACCATATATATAAATGACTTCTCATTTAAAAAGTGTCACAATATCAACAATGATATATCAAATACATAAAGAATTATGCAAATACAAAACAGATCATTCCACATGCACTCAAAAAGATTTGTAGTCGTGGCAACACCGAAACTTTTGGATGCAATAAAAAGAGTTAGAGATGAACTTCTACTAGATTTGAATTTTAACAAAAGACAATAGAATCATATTTCACTCAATTATCTTACATATATTTGTACTTTTAAGGAATTATTAATTTATAATATTAATGGGACCATATATTTATATAAGGGTCTTCTGAAAATATATTATCGTATTATCTTATCGAATTTATGATTTTTTCCATTGGCCCAAGTCGGGACCGAAGAAAAATTATCTTAGGTAGATTATTAATTTACCGAGTATTAATTTAGTGAGGTTTTACTGTATATGAGTAAATATGTAAATATGGAAGGGATATTATGGTCTTGTAAAAAAAATTCTACTTCAACTTCTGCTTTTTTTAAGAAGCAAAAATTTTTAGTTGCTTTCCAATTGCAGAAAAATTGTTTTTGCTTCTATTAAAAAATAGTTCTATTGATTTGCCAAAAATGTTTTTTTTTTTTAAAAATAAATCAAAATAAGTGTTTTTGGCCTTGCAACAACAATGCCAAACATGCTCATAAGTTATTCATTTGAAAAGTGCTTCTAAAAAGCAAACTGAGAGTCAAATTACAAAAAAGGTAAAGTATCAATATACTTTTAATATTAAGATTATTTTATAGAGTAATTATTTTAAATATCTATTACAAAATTTTAATGAAAATATACATATTCAAATTTCAATCAATATTATACATAAATAAATAAATTAATTAAATATTAATATAATATTATTATGATGATTTAAATATAATTAAAAATATAAAGAAAAATAAAGCTAAAATCCATTCCACAAATTAAACCACTATATACGAAATTTTCACCATGAAAATAAATAAATAATATTTTTAATCCTACAAAAATATTGTTGTTACCTTTATTTCTAATTCTATAAAATAAAACGTAAAATAATATTGTAATCATTTAAAATTTATTAAATATAAATTTATAAAATGATTCAAATTATATTAAATTCACAAATATATTCGTCCTAATAAGTATTATGGATTAATATAATTGGGCTAATTATTTAAGTCCAATAAATATGAATTTAATTAAACTCCAAATTAATTGATTGGGCTACAATAGATGAGCCCATTTTGTTAAGCTTAATTTCATCTCATCCTAGAAGCCCATTTTGGTGCCACGTGGCAAATTACATGACATGACATGTCAAACAAAAAAGCCAATAGGATCATGTCATGTGTCAAAATGACAAACCCATTTCGTAAAGCTCATATGTCATGTCAGTTAAATCTGATTGGTCGAACGGAAACATGTTCCTATCTCAACTCCTCTATTCAAAAACTATAGATATGGGTCATCATAATTCAGAAGAAAACCAAGAATTCTAACAAGAAGCTAGAGAAAGCTCGTGGATGAAAAGCCACAGATTTCTCTACAAGCTACAAGTTTAAGAACGATCAAGATCAAGACCAAGACCACCAGATTCAAGAATAAGCTCGATGCCCTTGAATTCATGTAAAAGTGAAGATCGAGATAAAGTTCAAGTTCAAATTCATCGATGATTCAAGAACAAGCTCCAAAGTCCTTGGATCTGAGATCAAGATCATTAAGTTCAAGTCCATATAAAGTTCATCAAATCCACAAAATCAAGTTCGAGTCATCAAATATTTAAGAACCAGCTCCAAGGCCCTTGAATCTAAGATCAAGTTCAACAATAAATTCAAGATCAAGCTCAAGAGCCCATGAATTATATCAGAAAAGACAAATTAGAGAAATCATCGAGATTGTAACACTCGCACTTTGAAATCAATAAATACGATTGTTGCATTATTTTTCGGTCTTAATTATTATTTTTTGGACTCAAATTTTATTGTCTACAAATTCTGACACGCCCAGTGGGACAATTTCTACCGCTCATCTCAACTTTTCAAACATCAAAGTATATTGAGATGACTTCCAAGAAGATCAACTCACAATCAACTACCTCTAAGACCACTAACTCCAAGTTCTATACTGAAGTCGAAGGAATCATTGGTGTTACGTATGGATGTTTCGGAGCTGCTACGAGGAGTAAGACAACTATGTTGGGACAACAAGCACTTCAAGTGTCGTCCACATCAACTCCTGTTTTTGGGTCTTCGACTCCAAAAGGATCACGATATTCCACAAATTCTTTAGAAGGAGGAAGAAATGTTGCTGAAACGATCAAGAAGAACTTAGCGCTACTTGAGCAATCTGGTTTTAAGAACTCTACCACAAAGGAGAACTATGACTCAACCAATGAATTCTCTCCACATACATCACATAATTTGAGTCCGTTGAAGATCAACTTGCACAACAATCCTTGTGACTATCCTATGTCCCCAATGATCATGCAAGGAATGGTGACTGATGTTTCCTCCACGGAGGAACAATTTACAAATCTAGCAAAGTTGGTTGAAGGATTGACAATGAATGTATACCACCAAGAGTCTCGAATTGATAAGTTGATGGATAGGATGAAAGGCCTTTTAAATGGAGAAGCCAGTCATGCACCTGGAATGGGTGTTGAAGTTCAAGAGATAAAAAATTGTGCGAAGCAAGCATTGCTTGTGAAGGACATGCTAGTTTCTTATGAAGGAATGATCCCACTCAATCGCTTGAAGGTGTTCACTGAAGGTAAATCAAAGATTAGTATGAAGTCTCCACCAACTATTCTCATATGTATGCCAAGCCATACACTCCAATAATTGATAACTTCAAAATGTCTGCCCGTTATCAACCTCCCAAATTTCAACAGGTTGAGGGTAAAGAAAATCTGAAGCAACATGTTGCACACCTTGTGGAGACATGTAATGATGATGGAATCTATGGAGACCATCTTGTCAAGCAGTTCATTCATTCTCTAAAAGGAAAGGCCTTCTATTGGTACACAGATCTCGAGCCCTATTCTATGATAGTTGGGAGCAACTAGAGCACGAGTTTCTCAAATGCTTCCATAACACAAGGAGTACGGTGAGCATGGTAGAACTCACCAATACTTTCCAAAGAAAGAATATACCTGTTATAGATTTTATTAATCAATGGAGAAACGTGAGCCTAAATTGCAAAGATAGGCTTAGTAAAGCTTCTACAATAGAAATATGTATCCAAGAAATGCACTGGGAGCTTCTTTACATCTCATAAGGAATAAAGCCAAAGTCCTTCGACGATCGAACTATCTGTGCTCATGATATGGAGGTAAACATGTCCTCTTCTGGAAAAGATGGCGTTTGTCCATGATCTTTGCAAAGGAAGGGACATAAAGGAACCCAATAAATGGAGAAAATTTGTGCCCAGAAATAACAACAAAGAATCCATGAATGTCAATGTGTCACCTGTGAAGTTCACAACGAAGGAAATCAAGAAGAAAAGTGTGAAAACTACTTTCCAAGCGTGTTCAAATCAAAAGTCGACACTGAGAGAGATGCAAGGAAAGGAATACCCCTTCTTTGATTTTGACATTTCTAAGATTTTTGATGAGTTGATCGAGTTAAAGCTCATTGAGTAGCCAAAGATGAAGCAACCCGATGAAGCTGGAAAAAATTAATGATCCAAATTATTGCAATTATCATAGACTTGTGAGTCTCCCTCTTGAAAAATGTTTTATCTTCAAGGATAGCGTTATGTGATTGGTTAACGAAAAGAAAATTGTCCTTGATGATGAGAAGGCTAGTTCTAACCAAATCTCTATCACATTCGGCTCACTCGATTCAGTCCAAATATGTATCTCTGGAAAACATAAAGAAGAGTCATTGGAGCAAGACAAACCTCAAGTTGATATAGATTGTGAAGAAGGCTGGATTCTTGTGACTAGGTGAAGACACAACAAGTCAAGTTTACGAAAAGAATCATTTGAGCAACCAATTATAAGGAAGATGGTGAGGAGATTGCAGAAGCAAAAATCAATCAAGAGTCCAAAAAGTGCAAAGGTAGAAGTGCATCACCACTAAAAACCCCAATGTCTTTGTACAAAGTCTACTCAAGACAATGTCAAGACATCATGTTTCAATGTTGACAAAGAAGAAAGAGTGAGTGAAACTGTACCAAAGGTGTCTCCTACCGACAAAGATAAAACAACGAATGAATCCTTACCAAAGGTGTCTCATATTGACAAAGAAGAAGCAACGAGAGAAATCTCATAAATGATATCTCATTCGTCTTTTGAAAAGAATGTTGAACCTTTTTCCCAAGAAGAACATATATGTGATACAAAAATTACATTTACATGTAATGATCTTTTGTTTGGTGAAACACTACACAATCTCCCTTTATATATGATGGGTCACGTGCTAGGCATGAACATAACCAGAATCTTAATAGACAAAGGATCTGGAGTCAACATTCTGCCTATCCACACATTGAAGGAACTTAGTATCATGATAGAAGAACTTAGTGAAATTAAAGTCGTTTGTTGATACAAGGATTCAATCAAGAGGATAGAGGTCCATAGGTTCTATTAAGTTATAAATCCACATGGAAGATTTTCCAAGCACATGGATGCATGTGATCAATGCAAAGACTTCATACAACATATTGCTTGGTAGGCCTTGGTACATAAAGATAAAATTGTCTTGTCTTCTTACTATCAATGTTTGAAGTATATTGAAGGAGGAATTGAAAAGAAAATAGTTGCGAACAATAATCCTTTCACCAAAGTTGAGACACACTTTGCCGATGCAAAATTCTATTTCAAGAGTTACATTGTTAAGGGGGAAAAACCCGATAACATCAAATCAATCAAGTATGATAAGATCACACACAAAAAATTTGATGTGGATGTCGGAAAGGTTAAAGTTGGTGCTAAAGAACCTTGTAACCGTCTGAATGAAGGGAAGATCATGTCTTCGAAGAAGAAGATGACTAATGTACTTCGCTACGTTCCAAAGCTGAAGAAAGAAGAAGGTCAATTATCTAACCATCAAGAAAATGCACTAACATGACTAACTCTTCCTATCATAAGGATTTATGCAATAAACTTATCTTCGAAGCTACTAGGAAAGTCAATCGCTCAAAATCAAGCACAAGATGTGGCACTCCCTACAAAATGCACGAGAGAAGGCTTTGATCCAAGTTCTTACTAGTTATTTGTGAAGGCTAGATACCACCCTAATGAGCCATCAAAGTAAGGAAAGCTTCCATCAGAGGATACAACCAAACAGGCACGCGAAAGATTAGGTTATAGCCAACCGCTACCAATTCACATCTCCATAAGAAGGGCCAGTAATAACCATATCATAATAAAAGATAAGTATGTTGCTTCCAATAAAAGGCCTTCCATCTTTGATTGACTTGGAAAATTGACTACAAAAACTTTTGTATTTGAGAGGTTAGGTCTATTAAAGAAGAAGAATAACAAACATCGGAGAAGTTATCTAAGGGTGACAATGCTTGCTTCACCTATAATCCAGAAGGATTTCAAAAGTTTGATTCCCTCTAGAATGAGGCGACGAGTGGAACTTGTGGTTTCTTGTAAAAAGGAACTAAAGGCAAAGACTAACACTGTGGTTTACACCAAAAAGCGTGAGAAAGATGAAGAAGGCGTAAACATATTATATCATGTTACGATCCATAATGAGAACGATGTCTTGCCTCAAATGAAGATTGATGAAGAGTTGGAAGATATTGTCTAGATTTGTCACATATCTGTAAATGAAAATGATCATGGAAGATGCTGGAGATGCTCCACCAGAAGTTGAAGACCGAGTAAAGACCACAATAGATCCCTTAAAGAAAGTTAACATTGACACCGATGAAGACCCAATGCCAACTTTCTTGAGTGCCTTTCTAGAAGTTGATGAAGAAATCACTTATATGAAGAGAATATAGGGATATCTTTGCTTGGAGTTATAAGGAAATGCCTAGCTTGAATCCTAAAGTAGTAGTCCATCAGTTGGCAATCAGGAATGGTGCTCATCCTATTAAGGAGACCCAAAGACATTTTAGGTCAGACTTGGTTCCATTGATAGAAAATGAAGTTAAAAAACTTGTTGAGGCAATCTTTATTTGTGAATTCAAATATCCTACATGGATTTCAAGTATTGTTCTTGTGAGGAAGAAGAATGGCCAAATTTGAGATTGTGTTGACTTTAGGGATATTAATAATGCATGCCCTAAATATGAGTTTCCTCTTCCCATTACGAAGCTGATGATTGATGCCACCACTGGTTATGAGGCAATGTCATTTATGGACGGTTCTTCCATCTATAACCAAATCTGCATGGCACTAGATGATGAAGAACTTACCGCATCTCACACGCCTAAAGATATTTATTACTACAAAGTGATGCCTTCAGTTTGAAGAATGCTGGTGCCACATATCAAAGGGCTATGCAAAATATATTTGACGACTTGCTCCATAAAAATGTTGAATGTTATGTTGATGACCTAGTGGTAAAGTTGAGAAAGAGGAGCGACCATCTGAAAGACCTAAGAATGGTGTTTGAGCTACTCCAAAGATATCAATTGAGGGTGATTCTATTAAAATGTGCCTTTGGAGTTACTTCTGGCAAGTTCATTGTCTTCATTGTGAGACATCGAGGAGTTGAGATTGATCAAGCCAAAGTTGATGCAATATTAAAAATGTCTGAGCCTCGAGGCATTCACGAGTTAAAAAGTCTTCTAGGAAAGTTATCCTACATGAGGAGGTTCATCTTAAATCTAGATGGAAGATGTCAGCCATTCAACCATCTCATGAAGAAAGGTGCTCCTTTGAGTGGTATCAAATATGTAGCAACGCCTTTGAAAGTATCAAATCATACATGATTGATACTCTACATTGCGACGCAAGAAAGGTCTGTGGAGCCCTGTTATTTCAAGAGAATAGTGAAGATAATGAAAACTCTTTCTATTACTTAAGCAGAACAATGACACCAAATGAACTAAATTATTCGCCAATCAAAAAATTGTGTTTGGCCCTAGTCTTCTCAATCCAAAGATGAAGCATTATTTTCAAGCTCACGTTGTTCGTCTTATTTCTAGAGAAAATCCCATCAAGTTTGTTATGTCGAAACCTGTCCTTAGTGACCAACTAGTAAGGTGGTACCTCCAGTTCCAACAGTTTAAGATCTTGTACTTCCCTCATAAAGTTGTGAAGGGACAATCATTAATATACTTCTTGGAAGGCCACCCGATACCAGATGATTAGGAGTTAACTGATGAGCTTCCTGATTAAGACACAATGACTATTGAAATTAAACTTTATGGGAAGATGTACTTTGATGGGGCTGCACAACGCGGTGGAGCTGTTGGTGGCGTGTTGTTCATCACTTCACAAAAAGAGATTCTACCATTCTCCTTTACTTTGAAGCAAGGTTGGTCCAACAATGTCGTTGAATACCAAACATTGATACTTGGACTTGAAATGACTGTCAACATGAAACAATTACACTTACAAGCAACCAAGATCATAATAAATCCTTTTGCATTAATTATGCATAAGTTCATGTAAACATCGTTCAATGATTTATAGTTTTTCTTCAAATTCATGTAAATTAGGGTTCATAGTTGAAGTCATAGATCATGCATGTGTTCATGTTATTTAAATTGAAAAACATGTACTTGATTCCAAACCATCATAATCAGATCAAATTGAAGTAATTTAATCAACATAAATTGAACCAATGAGAATTCAATGAAAACCTTAATCAATTTGATTGAAATTTAATTGGAGAATTGAAGAATATTTGGGGACTCACTGAGTGACTGGAACCCATTGCTGAACTCCCTACATGCCTTGATTAAATCACTAAGCAATAATGAAGAAAAGAGACTTGAACTTGAAGAACCCTAACTTCTTCTTCCTTGATAAAGAGAGAGGATTTTTCGAGAAAATTTTGGAGCGGGTTTTAAAAATTTGAGGGAATGAAGAGTTAGAGAAATTTCTATGGGTGAAGGGTAGTTACAAGGCTTAAACTTTGAGTCAAAATGACGTAGTATAGGTATTAGATGCATAGGAAAAGACTAGAATAACCTTGACTTAAAAACTGACAGAATCCATTAACTGAAGTCTTCATGGACCAATCATCCTTCCACAGATCGTCCATGCATCCGTGAAGGGTCATGATTTCTTGAGTCCTTGTGGTTTGGTTCACATGAGGGTTAATAGGTCGTTGAACACTTCACGATTCGTGAACCCATTCATTGAACCATCCTTAAACTTTCTAACATTAGTTCAACTCGACGACTAGGTCTATAGGTCGTGAACTTCTCGATGGACCCATACATCCATCAGTGAAAAGTGCACCAACTATTTTTTATGAAACATCCTTGCCAAGAAAACTTATCAAATTATAATGCGTTACAGGGACAATGCTACAACTGCTCCAAATGAGAGGAAGGTTCAGATGATTAGCTTATGAGGATCCTCATGAACAACTTCAAAATTTTGTGAATATTTGTGGGTCGTTCGTCTTCAAGAACAACTCACAAGAGTCGATTCAGTTGAAATTATTCCCTTTCTCTGTAACGGGGGAAGCTAAAAGGTGGTTGGCTGAGTTGCCAAATGATTCTATTACCTCTTGGGAGGAGTTAATAGTGGCATAATTAGAGATATTCTTTCCTCTATAAAAAATGGTCAAAATAAGGGACAACATACAAAACTTTAAATGAGTAGGAGGTGAACCTTTTCACGAGACATGGTTGCGGTTCAAAAAATTGCTTTTACAATTCCCAGCACATGGTGTGCTGGATAATTTGTTAGTGCAATACTTTTATTGTAGCCTTGATTCAGTCAATAAGGGCTTCGCTTATCAACTTATTCAAGGTGGGATGATGTGACATCCGTTTGATGTGGAAATATTATTGCTAGATAAAATGAAAAAAGTGAACCAAGCATGGCACTCTGGAGAGGACCAAGTCTCTTCTCAACAATTGGGCATAAACAAGGAACAAATGTAGAAAGATTATGAGGGTGATGAAAACATGGATAAAATGAGTACCCAACTTGACTTCCTATCAAAACATGTCATGGGAGGTTGATTGAAAATGGTAAATGCAGTTGAAGAAGGTAGCGGACAGTGCTCGAAAGATGCCAAGTTTGAGGAATTGTACAACGAAGAGGTGAATTACATTGGAAATCAATTGGGAGATTCTCATTCTCACTACCCAAGACCAGGTGGGAACCAAGGTAGAAACAAGGATCAAGATAATGGTTGGAGAGATTAGAGAGATTGAGGTGGTAACTGGATAGATAGGGAAGCTGAAAAAATAAGTATCTCCAAAGGAACCAACTAGACAACGGGGAGACTAAATTGAGGAAATGCTAACAAGGATCTTCAAAAAGGTTGAAGGATTTGAAAAATGACTTCTCCACCTTGACTTAAATGGTTACGTCCCATTCACTATCAATCAAGCAGCTGGAAACTCAAATGTGTCAGATCTACACCCATCTAAATCCAAGGAAAAAGGGAACGTTGCCTAGTAACACCACCCCAAATAAAAAAAAAATTGTTGATGAGAGAGAATTGTATCGTGCCACGATGTTAAATAAGGTGCTTTTGAGAAGCAACATAAATTTATTTTATTGCTTTCAATAACGTGTATTGTGAGTACAGGAAGTCAAAATGTGAAAAAGTTAAATTTGGCATTGAAAAGAACATGTCGATGATGCACCAAAGACATTGTATGGACAACTTCATGTTCACCTTCTGGGCTCAATAAGTGGGAAAATAGTTCTATCAACTTTGGCGAGAAGGGATCCAGTGGCTAGCAAGGATGCAGTCAGTGATCCAGTGAAGTACACTTAGTGGACTCCATCGAGTCCGCCAAATTTATCTTTAGGTTTCGTATTCATTCCTTCATGCCTCTTCGGTGAGCTGAAACTTCTTCGTTGATTCACCAAACACGTTCTGCGACGTTAGTCAAAGTCCACCATGTGTGCCATAGTTAATTAAGCCATGAGTCTTTTAATATTTGAAAAGAAAACGTTGCATCTTTTTGAGCTCCTTTTCATGAAAAACTCTTCATACCCTTGTTTCTTTGATTTTGTGACCTTGTTTGCGTGATTTCACTTGCTTGTAGTGCATTGAGGTTTTTCTTTCTTGATCCCAGACCTGTCTTCCTCGATTTTGTGCTTTGTTATCATCTCTAAGGTTGGTTTTTGAGTGATATACTTATATTTGTGCAAAATCCTAATGTTTTTGATGTGGGCTTTGTATTGATAATTATATATTGTTGTCTAATTTGTGTAGGTGGTGCTAAATGCATCACAGTGAACTATGCTCATGAGTTATTATAGATGATATTGTGCCTGTAAATGAAATTGGTTGTGAAGGTTAAAATTTTAAATTGAGTCATTGAATGTGCTGGGTCTTTCTTAAATTGAACTTGGGTGAAGTCTGATTAGCCAGTGCTACCCCGAAGACTTAGATAAGTCTAATGATAGATAGAGTGACAACTTTCTTAAGGGGAAATCGTCAATTTAGGTAGTACTTTGTGAAATATGGGGGAAGCTTTAGTACCCAAGGGTAGTAAAGCATGTGGGTAGATTGTAAAACTAATTAGGTATTGGGTCTTGTTGAAATTATGCTCAACTTGCAAAAAATTTAATTGGTGTGAAAATACCTATTTGGCGGGATTGTCTTTTCATGCCAAGGTGAATAGGTGAATCACTGAATAAGTCCCAAATTCCATATTGTGTTTGAATATGTGACCTAGGTACTATCCCATTTGGTAGTCTCTTCTTAGATCATCGAAAAAAAACTCGGTGAATCGCCAAGTTGGAGTGGACATTGCCTTTTATGCCTGTTCATGGTAGTTTAGCTCTATCACTTTCGGCAAACATGTCTTAGTCCGCGAAACAAACTCATAGGATCGCCAAGCTGGAGATGACTCCCCCTTTCATGCCTGAGTTGAATTAAATTATGATATGTCATCTTCGGTGAGCTTAAATATTACATTTATTTATTAGGTAGTTTTTCTCTTTTATTATTATTGTGTTCGATGTTTCTTTTGGGGGGTTGTAAGAAGAAAAAGTTGTAACATCAGTTATATGTGATATTCAATTACTAAATGCCAGAAAAAATTTAAGCATAAAAGTTTACTAATTCTTCTTGGCTACATAGGGTTTTTAAAAAAAAAATATTATTACACGAGCTTTTCGATCATGAATTCACAATTAAAATTCCTAGGACAGTGAATTTTATTGCGTTTACTGCAACATGAGAATTTGATTATTGCTATCACGTTCTCTGCACTTTGAGAGGTTGAACAATCATCATACTGCGATAATGTACATTTTCTGTAACGTTCTATGCATTTTGCTCTCCAAGCATTATCAAATTACCATTAGATAGCAAGGTATACAACTTTTACATTTAAAGAAATTTATTTCACTTATGGCTATGAACGATACTTGAACGTACAATGTTTTATTTTTCACTGGGTCCTTTCTTCATCAATCTCTTTGTCACATTAAAAAACCATTGTAACATCGCATGACTTACATTGGAACTAGCGGAATTGATAACATAGGGATAATTCACTACAATGTGAGTTTCATGCTTGAAACAACCTTATATTTGTTGAGAAATAGAGCTTGCATTGTTGGTTTAATTGAATCGATGAATCTGATATATTAGAGAAAGGGGAGGAGAAGATAATAAATAGACAATTGACTGATTTATTATTCTTGAGTGAGTTATTCAAGATTTACTTTACATTATTCGGTGTAGTTGAAAGATAGGTTAAATGATATCCTTATTCCTTTTTGTCCAGCTTTGGAATGATTAGTAAGATAATATTAGAAGTATTTTATATTGCAACACCCGTACACGTTTTAGCATTGATGAAATTAGAGGTGCTTTTTGAGGAGTTGCAACTTCCATACGTGGTCTAGATGGCATATAAGTCGAGATATATGAGAAAGTTGAGTGTCAAACACTGTTAAATCTGAAAATTAAAAGGGATAGCCACATTGCAAAAAACACCAGCAATACCAACAAAAAAAAGACTTGTGGCTAGCGAATCGGTGCCATTGACAGTGGATGATTTTGAATAAGAGGACTTGCTGAGACACGACCTAATCCAAATAATTTAGTCTTCATATGTTATTTTATCAAAGTCCAAAATACTGTTCTTTTGAGAATTTATTAAATTTATCAAGTACGCAACTAATTCAATAAGTACATAACATTTGTATTGTGTACACGCAGACCTTGTATAAGAGAAAACACTCGTAATTGATGAATACAATATTAATATTTATTTTTGAAAAGATAAAGATAGGGGAATGAAAAATAAAAAATATCTTGTTCTCTTTGATAGATCTATTATCTGAGAGTTCACGTCCAAGGTAATGAAGAAGTTAGAGTAAAATGAAGAATTAATAATATACTATATAAGACTCAGAATTAAATCTTTTGGGTTGGATGATTAGGAAAAGTATTACAATTCGTTTTTGGATAAAATATTCTTGAGAATTCAGTGTAATCACTAGAAAACAAAATCAAATGATCATGAATAAGCTTATTGAGGTTGTTCACCCCGTGTGAAGCACGGGTGATTAACGTAGTTAGAATATAATTTTGTATGTGAACAAAATTGATGAGGCATATGTCCGCTGCCTTCCGAGTTTTGGATAAAAACAAAGGTACAAAATGATTATGCCCATTGTTGAACAATAATTTAATTTGAGAATCACTAACGATAGATAAAATTTATTAAAAAGTTATATACATCATCATGAAGTAATAAAAGCTTTACAGAAATGTAAAGTTTAAATCTAACCTCCTACAATAATTCCACTAGTGGATCGAGCACTAGGAAATATTTTGATAGAATTTTTATACTCCGACTTGGAACGTGGCAATGTTATAAAAAGTGTACCTCAAAAGGTGTTTTTTGCATCTTCTGTTAAAATGACATTGTTTACTTGAGCGATTGGCATTTCAAGGCTTCTCCTGACATCTTGTATGGCTCGTGACCTTTGGTCTGGCAATTTAAAGCTCTTACTCTGCATATTGGTGATTGGTATTTTGTCTTTGGAAGGAGGAGATAATGGCAATCTTGCTGCAAAGTTCCTTGCAGGAAATTCCTCGTAAGGTTCATCATCATCATCAAAGTTCATAGCATAACTAAGGGGATCATAGCTAAAATCTGCTGATACGTGGCGACGATGTCTACCCATACGATGAATGAAGCTCTTACATTTTCCTCTAATCTCCGGCGAATTATGATCATGTTTTATTTTGTTACGGAACCAACAGGACGAGAATCTCGAAGGACTTGGCGAAGACTCAATTAACAGGTCTGAACGATGATGGCTATTAATGAAGCAACATGATAGACTCGACGATGTTTTACGTCTAGTCCTTAAACATGATGTATCATCATGTTCATTCTCCATTCACCAAATTTTCTCTTAAGGAAAAAAACCTTACAAGTTATGTTGAAAGATGAACATTGCATCTCTTGGTTCAAGTTTTAATTGGATGCACAAACACGCTCAACATTTGTCTGGTCATACTTAAATTAAGGAAGACAAATGACAAAATTAGTCAACATGTTTATTTTGTCTGCTTAATTCTCTAATCAAAAAGAAAATAACAAAAAGGTATGTTATCTTTTATATATATACACTAAATTATTTTTTTTTATAAAAACACTAATTAATTAAATATTAAATGTTTCTAAAAAAAATTAAATGACCATTTTTCATTCACTAAATTAACACTGTTCCTCTAATAATTTATGCTTCAAAACTAAATTATTACGCAATCATTAATGTTTGAATGCACAAAAAAAATATAACATATTGTTTTTAGGAATTTCAAAGGTTTTTTTGAAATTTACAAGCAATTTAATATGGTTCATGTATTAGTAAAAAGTCACGTTATCCAAGAAAAATTATTGATATTCTTGTGCATTTATATCATGATTTGCACTTATCTAACTCTTGAGTCTTTACTATACACATTCTCTTATAATTTTTGGATTATCCCTACATTTGTCATCTATAAATATGGAAAATATTGGAGTAAACAACATTATGTGATATACAAGGAATGGGCAAGCTAAGTTTGGGTGATCAACTTCTTTAGGGATGAACAAAGCATTATTTTTGCTCTTTTTTTTAGAAGAACAAAGGTGAATGATCTTCAAGAAGGATATGTTTTTTTTAGTACATAGTTTCCTTGTTTGAATGTAAAATAAAGGGTCATGCATCGAAATATAACATCATGAGTCTTTAGTAATATACTTGTGTGATGCAATTTGTAAAAAAAATTAATTATAATTTACTTGATCTTTTTAACGATTAAATTATTGTACTATATTAATTGATAATAAAAGTTATTTAATTTGTTCTTACGATTTTATTAATTACTTATTTATGTTTATTTTTTGTAAGGGGTATGTAAGATAGAATATAAAAAATTACATTTTTTATCAATTTTTTTCAAAAGGGGTGTACAAGATTGAAACACGATGAATAATTTGAAATGGATAAAGTAACGTATGACGAAATTATTAATAACTTCTTTAATTTATGGAAAAAATAATGATATAAATGTTTATCCTTATTTATTTATCCTTTTGTCTCACTTTGAGAAAGACAAATTCAATGTTTCAACTTTTGATACCGTTTCATATTTTAAGTTGTCACTTCGTTGATACTATGTTTCTGTATTCTAAGCTCAATTTTGAATTTTTTTAATTTGGTATGATCCACTACTTGATATGATCCCTTAATAATAATAATAATAATAATAAACTTAATATTGATTATTAATTGTAGCCTTCATTTTATTTTAATTAACTTTAGGAAGTGGCTATCAAATTCTTTTCATTTTTATCTTTCTTCTTTTCTCTGAACATTGTCTTGTAGGTAATTAACATATGGGATAAGAATATACATATATTAATTTGTGTTTATAATTATAGAATTTTAAAGTACTAAATATTATTATCTTTTATTTCATTTGGAGAAGAGATACTTTGTTGTCATATTTTAGTTTGTTATTGGTATCCAAGAGTAGATTCCAAATATTTCAACTATTTTTTGTTTGAAAATGAATGATAATCATGTAATTTAATTATGAAACTTTTTTGATACAATGATAATTTGAAATACTTTATGTCAATTTAGATAGGTATACGTGCAATGCACATGTCCAGAAACTAGTATATATATGGCCAAGTGGCAAACTATTGGAAAACCACTTGGCAATTTTAAGAAAAAGTTAACAAATATACTAATAAGAAAATTGAATAGAAAGATTAAAAGTAGTTGAATTGGAAAATACATTAAGCTTTGTACTTTTTTTTTTTTTTTTAAACTTAGCTTAAAATAGAAACCCATAGACAAACGAGCTCTAAATGAGTTCTTACTATGTAATTACTAATCCTTTTCTAATATTATAACAACATATAGCAATAAAAAAAAATAGCCATAGTAATAGTAGTAATAAAAATAATAATTATAATAGAAGAAGTAGTAATAATAACATTTATAATAACAAAACCAATTGTAGAAGTAATATTTATAATGTCTAAGCGGGGAAAGAAAAACACTCTCTCTCTAATGGTCTCCTCTCAACTATTGTTGAAATGGAAAGGAAATCGAAAATGGGGGAAAGGGGCTGATGAACCATGGTGGGATACAAGAAGTACATCCGCAAAAGTCGAGGGTGCCCAGATAGGGGATGCAAAGAAGATGAAGAATGTGAATGCAATACAAGGGATTGTACCACTAGATCTGAGCCCTAGCTAGTGAACAATGGGAATTCAAATAGCGGGAAACCTAGACACTACACCGGTATCTAAGAAGAAATCAAGGAGGTCATGGGCAGACAGGGTTGAGGAGGACTTGGAGGCAAAAATGGATGTAACTAGTATGATGGTAGGTAAAAACCCTAACCTTACACCTAATACTTGGAGTTAGCTTGTGGGGACTCTAGAGAAATCAGAGGCGATTGACTTGTTTGATGTAGAATGAACGAATGTAAATGTGATAATCTTAATGAAAGACGTGCAAGGGGAGATTGAGTATTGGAGAATAACAGTGATATGCTATGTGTTAGGATCCGACCCACCACAAGTGGCCATGGATGGGACTCTTTAAGACAATCTGGAAAAATTGAGGGATTGAAAAAATAGACCAAGTGAATAAGGGGTCTTCATGGTGAGATTCCTAGAGAGTGAGGAAGTTATGGAACAAAGAGTCATTATGTTCGGCAGAAAGTCAATTGTGATAAAACAGTGGAAACCAAATATCGAGGTGACGAAGGAGATAGTAGACAAGATTCCCTTGTGGATTAGAATGTTGGAATTATAAGCAAAGTATTGGTGAAAAGTTGCACTAACTAAAATTGCAAGTTTTGTCGAGGAACCACTAAGGGCTGATAAAACTACCACGCAAAGGGAGAGATTGATGTTTGCCGTTGAATAATACATATGCATCGGAGGTGATGTTTGAAAGTGAACATGGTAACATTATGAAGCAAAAAGTGGAATATAAATGGAAACAAGTTCTATGCTTAAGATGTAGGAACTTTGGGAATGAATTAGGTTAATGCAGAAGATAGCTAAAGGAGGAAACAAGGAATACCGAAGTGAAAAAAAGTAACAAATGGTCAAGATAAACCAGCATCAACAAATGAGTTAATCAAAGCAAAAGAAGTGGCAAATAGGAGAGTACAATTCCTGGAGCATGAAAGGAATACCACCACTACAAGAAACTCATTTTCTAGACTATAACAGGATCCACAAGTAGGAAATGGGGGAAGGATGATGATGAAGAAGATGTGAATGGAACATAGGGGAAAAGGTCATTATTCATGAGAAAGTAAGGAACGACTCATGTTTTATACAATCAGGGGAAGGGGAAACCCTATCCCCAATGGATAAAATTTGTTTTGGAATGTATGGGATCATAATAGGTCAAATAAAAAGAGATAAGTTCTTTTATTTATGCATACTCACAAGGTCAGTCTATCTGGAATTCTGGAGACAAAGGTTAGGTGGGAAAAAGCTTTTAAATCAACTCTGAACCTTTCTAAAAGATGGTCGTTTACAACAAACATAACAACTCATGTAGGGGGGAGGATCTGGGTTTTCTGGAAGCCTCACATAAATATAGTAAATGTGATACTAATCACACCTCAACTAATAAACAATGAGGTAATATATAGAGGAGCTGGGAAGAAGTTTGATGTAACACTGGTTTATGGATTTAATGACCAAGCCATAGGAGAGAATCTATTGCGAGACATTAAAAATATGTATAATCAGATACAACGGGCATGGGAGTGATGGGTGATTTAAATTGTGTGTTGAACAGTGGATAAAGGGTGGGAAATAAAGTGACGGTAGTTGAGACAAGGGACTTCAAGAGTTGTGTTGACCATTGTGGCCTACAAAATATAAGATCAAGTGGATCCTTCTATACATGAAACAATAAACAATAGAGGGGCTGATAAAGTATTTAGCAAGATAGATTGATTTCTCATTAATGATGAATAGCAAATGCAAATTTCTGCTGCAGAGGCACACTTGATTGCACAAGTATTATATGACCATTGTCTGACAATCATTCATTGGGAAAATGGCAACAAAGTAAAACAAAGATTCAGATACTTTAATATGTGGAGTTTAGTACCGAAATTCCAAGATAGAGTAGGTGAGAGCTGGAGGATTGACATACGTGGAAGGAAGATGTACCAGCTGGTTGGTAAATTAAATACGCCGCGAAGAATTTTCAATTTGTTGAATAAGGAGAGATGTAATGAAGTTGAAAAATAGAATGATTAAGCGTATGAAGCACTATTACAGAGTAAAGAAAAACTTCAGACAGACCTTAAGGACCCCATACTACAAGTGGAGGAGGGGATATCAACTAATAAATACAAACTATGCAAGGAAGCAAGGGACCAATTCTGGCAGCAAAAATGTATGATCCAATGGCTAAAACAGGGAGACATGAATATAAAGTTCTACCACAGTGTCCTAAAGGAAAGGAGGAATATGCATAGAATCTTTTAAATAAAATACAAGATGGGGAAACAACAAACTGAGTTAGATGGGATTGTGAAGGAATTCATAGAGTACTACACAAACTTGTTAGGGACAAAGACTCGAGAGAGGCAACATGTATGTAGTGAGGTGGTCAAACAAGAGGCACTTGTTACTATGGAACAAAGAGAAATGTTGAGTCAAGAATTCACAGAGGCCGATGCAAAGTAGTATTATAGGAGATTAAGCCGAATAAGTCTCTAGGCCCAGATGGCTATGGTAGCAAATTTTTTAAAGACACATGGAGGACTGTGGGTAAAGATATGATGGAAGGGGTTTTAGAATTCTTCCATACAGGGAAAATGTTGAAAGGAGTAAATAATACAGTACTCACTGTTATCCCTAACTAAACACATTTTGGTCATGAAAAGGATTTTAGACCGATTGCGTGTTGTAATATAATATACAAAGTGATATAAAAAATATTGTGTCAGAGATTGAAAAAAGTACTGCTAAGTATAATTTCAGATAATCAAAGTGCATTTGTCACTGGAAGGACAATTGCGCAGAAGATCTTGATATGTCAGGACCTTGTAAAGTTATATAATAGGAAGAACACTACCAAAAGCTTCTTGATAAAGGTGGACCTAAGGAAATCGTATGATTTTGTAGAATGGGAGTTTATGGAAGAGGTGTTGTTGGGGCTGAATTTCCCACGCAAGTTTATCGAATGGACAATGGAATGTGTATCCACTACACAGTACTCCATCGCCATTAATGGAGGAATACATGGGAGCATAATTGGGAATGGAGGCTTGAGACAAGGAGATCCTATCTAACCATTGATGTTTGTGATCTCCATGGAGTACTTCACCAAAATATTAAAAGGGTGACTGAATTAGAAGGTTTTGAATTTCATACAAAGTGCAAAACAATCAAACTCAACCATTTGTGCTTTGTTGATGACATGTTGATGTTTAGTAAATGTACTTTCATATCCATAGTGCTAATGCTAAGGGGTTTGAAGGCTTTCTCATTGTCATCTGGATTAAATACAAATGAAGCAAAATCAAACATATTTTCGGTGAATATGGAAAATAAGGAAGTGGAAGATCTTTGTGAGCTGATTGGGTATCAAAAAGGGAAGATGCCATTTCGGCACTTAGGTATTCTGATATCCTCCAAGAAAATCTCAACAATTGATTGTGAAGCGCTGATTGACAATATGTCTAGTAGAATAACATCATGAGGATCCAAACCTCTATCCTATGCATGTAGGGTGAAATTGGTGAACTTTATTGTTCTACACATACATTCCTACTGGGACACTATATTTTTATTACTGAGGAAAGCGTTGAAGCAGATTAGATAGAAACTTCTATGGAGTGGTTAGGAGCACACAAACAAAGCCCCACTAATAGCATGGAACTTAGTATGCAGACCAAGAAAGGAGGTAGGCTTGGGTATCATTGAATGTATGTCATGGAATGAAGTTGCTATAGCAAAATATGTATGGAATATTGCGAGCAAAATAGACAATATATGGGTTAAATGGATCAGTCACATCTACCTCAAGGGGAATGATAGGTGGAAATATAGGCCTCCAATTGATAGCTATTTGTATTGGAAAAGAGTATGCTCACTAAAGGAGAAGTTTGCTCGTGGATATGTGCAAAATGGATGGCTAAGAACATATGAGAAATATACAATTCACAGTGGGTACCAATGGAAAGGGGAGCAGGTGAACACTGGCCTAGCTAAAGAGGTGTATGCGATAATGGAAATGTACCAAAGCATAACTTTATTTTTTGGGTCATGATGCACAATAGACTCCTCACACGAACACGACTTGCTACTTTTGATTTGTGTGAAGAGGATACATGTATCCAATGCAGAAGCAAATAAAAAATGAGAGAGAACCTATTCTTTCAATGTGATTAATCGCAACAGTGCCTAAGGGGTGTACTATAATGGATGCAGCTCACGGTGCATATTGAAGAAATATAGGACATGTGCAGGAGGTGTGCAAGAAAGGCCAGAGGCAAGATAAGTAGAGAATTTATATGGTAGGTGTTGCCAGCAACAACATACCATATTTGGATGGAACATAATGAGGCACTCTAGCAAAAGAGTGTCCCTATCCCAACAAAAGTACTGAAGCTGATAAGGATGGATGCTAAATAAAGAACCATGTAGATACTGCATAAGAAACATACTTATAAAGGTAAAGGGTAGATGGAAGATATTTTACAAAGAGAAAATGTCTTGGCACAAATTAGTGGAAGACATGGATGGATGGGGTAGTTTTTTTTTAGATTATATGTGTTAGTTTTGTGAAAGGGTTATAAGAATGGTGTAAAGGGAGGACCTTATTTCTGCTTTGTTTGTAATAATATTTTGATAGTTTGACCAAAAAGAAGTAATATTAATAGTAAAAAAGAAAACTAACAAATAAATAAATAAATTAAAAGATAAACGAGGAAAAGAAGTAGAGGGAGAGTGGGTGGGGGTGAGATAAAATACTATTAATAAGAAAGACCAACAAATTGGTCCTCTTTTATTTCGTTATTATTATCCATAAAAATATTTAAATTTATCTTATTCATTTCAAATATTTCTTTAAATTCAAAAGTATTGATTATCTGAAAAATGTGCATTATATATATAAAAAATAAAGAATATTCTTATCCTCTTTTAATTAATTAATATGATATTCAAAGTTGAATTTAAATTAAAATAAAACTTGAATTGAAATGGAATTCAAGATAAACTCTTGCCATTTTATAAGCTTATCATTTCCAGATGTTATAAAATATATTTAAATATATTTCATTAAAATATTAGAACAGCACCAACAGCAGCAGCAACAACAATAATAATAATGCAATTATAAATAATCTAAACCTAGTTGTACTATAATCCTAGTCGTAATATAATCTAATTGATATAAGTAGTCTAATCCTAGTGTTACTCTAACTCTACAGGAGTGTTGTAAAAACGTCAGTCAACTTCGTTGGACCTGTTCCTTTGGCATGTTCCAATCACCAGCTTCATTCTTCTTCAACACTTCCCCTCAAGCTAGAGAGTAGAGGAACGATTACTCCTAGCTTGCTCCGAATACCCAACAAAAACTTGTTTTGTCAATGCTTCGGTATGAATGTGATGTCAAGTCGTTGCTTGTGATAGTTCATCTGCAGATTTATACGAGTAGTCCCACCAGTAAAAATACTTAAGAGCAGTATGATAATTCCAACCATAGATTTGACATGACTCAATACTGTTCCTCTCCTTATTTTCACTTGGGAAACTTTGATTATTTGGAGAACCTAGTCCATACTGACTATTCTAAGAACCTCTTCCCTGTCCAACAGGCTTGAAACATGTTTCTCTGGAGTTGATGTTGTTGTTTCCTCTTCCCTGCCCCTTTGGGAAGGATACCATATGGTTTTGTTGTGGCACCTCCTCTTCATCTTCCCTTATATCAAAGCCCGTTAGAGCATTAACAAATTGATTAAGGGTGGGATATGGTGCCTTACCTAACATGACAATCCTGAAGGTCTTATATTTGAGACCTAAACCTCTAGCAAAATTAATTACTTTGTTATCTTTATCCATAAGTTTGTGAATGGTTGTAAGGCCATCATATATGCCTTTGAATTCCTTGATGTATTTATCAATCTTTCTGGTTCCTAGCCCAACACTTTGTAGTTGTTGTTTAAGCTCAAACTTTTTATCTTTTGTTGCTTGAAGATAAGCTTCTTCCAAGCATTCCCCTCCTTGGTAGTTGAGCAACCCACAATTATGTACATGCTTTCTTCGATCAAGGTGTCTGAGATCCAACTCCTTAGCAACACATCATTCTCCTCCCAATCATCAATGCTGCCACTATCTTTTGTATCCTTGTCAACCGCTACAACTTTCCCAGCAGTCTGTCCAATGGAACAACTGCTTTTACTTGGTTCATTCTCTGTAATAAGATAGGTTAGTCTCATCACGTGAATCAATTGGGATATTTGTGTTCTCCATATGAGGTAGTTTGTTGACTTAAGATTTATGGAGCAAGCGGCAATGAATTGGTGAAGTGAGGAGGTCGACATATTGTTGGTAGAAGTGGTCATTGCAATTTAACCATTTTTTTTAGCAATACTCAGAGAGCGGAAGAGGCTTTATGATTTGATACCATGTAGAAATCCCACGTCTAGAATTAGAGAAATCAAGGATTTTATTGATAATTAAATTTGTTGAGTACATACTTCTTATATAGGGAGAGAATTGTAGAGTCCTAAGTTAACTTTACTTAGAGTACTACTACAATACCTATTACTACTATAATTATAATAGTGCAATTATAAATAATCTAAAATAGTTGTACTATATATAATCCTAATCGTAATCTAATCCTAGTCGTAATATAATGCTAATTGATATAAGTAGTCTAATCTAAGTTTTACTCTAACTCTACAGCAGTGATGTAAAAACGTCAGTCAACTTCGTTGGACTTGTTCCTTTGACATGTTCTAATCATCAACTTCCTTCTTCTTCAACATGGCATACCAAACTTAATACAAGATCTTGGGGTAGAAATAGAGTTAGATAAAATCTATAAGCTAACATTAAAAAAAGGGAGGGGAGGGGGGGGGGGGGGGGG